>MJUU01035889.1:2273-16685 GCA_002080025.1 Modiolus philippinarum
TAATGGTATGGCGCTATCATCATCGTCGTTGTCGTAGGCGTTGTCGTCTCGTCGTTGTCGTTAGCGTCGTCTGTAGACATTTTTTGGGTCAACAACTTAAGTTCCAGTGGACCAAATTGTCAAATTTTAGAACTATGTTTCCTGGCACCAAGGGAATGTTTGAGAGGTTTGGTTATTATTGCCCCTTCCGTTGTTAAAAATTGTAGATTTTTTTAATTTTTTTATTTTATTTTTTTTTTTTCATTTTATTTTTTTATTTTTTTTTTTATTTTATTTTTTTTTTTGTCGTGTTGTTGTTTCCTTTATCTCTTATTCTGGGGATATATTGATGGGGTTCATTGAATATCTTCTAGTGAGATTTGAAGGGTCTAGCTTTTTTATTCTATGAGTCTTAACGGGTCCGTGAAGAATTTTAGCGTCCTAGGTATATAAGAACAAGTCTGCTAGAGGGGCACAATTCGTTCCCATTACTTTGCAAACTTGCTGTTGAAATATTGCACCTCTAAATGTGACAAATATATATATTCGTTAAGAAAATCAAACATGCTTAACACATACTGTTTCATCGAAGCAAACTTTTCCTTTTAAATTGTTTTTTAAAGCTGGATATATAACCAATATAACAAATGTATTTGAATCGACAAAAGTCTTTTGAATAATATATTGGAATATCAGGGCAAATATAACCAATACTTAGCCTGATTCGCAAAAAATGCACCCGTTGATGAAATTAACTCATCTTTCAGAACCAGTTATTCACTATAGGAGTATTATGGAGTATCTTTACTTTTCGAGTAACTCATTTACATACATGTGGGGTTAGTATTTACGCAGAAGAAGTCTGGGTTTATAGGACTGGTTATTGGTGAAAGGTATATGAAGTGTTCGATGTATAAAAGTGACTTTGTTTTGCAATCAGAAGAAGTGTGCTTTTTGAATTAATTTATTTTCACTGATCCAAAGTGTTCGTAAATTTAGAATATTTAACATTGAGACTAGTCAAAGAATGCTCTTTTTAGGTCGGAAGGTCACCACTTACTTGAAAATTTTTTCAGGGCACTAAAACACTGTTCTGAATTCGCAGAAAATCGCTTCTAAAGTAATGCGTTCTACTGATTGGTTGCTTTTCGTTTTTGCTGAATTTTCCCTTTGCACTATTATTTTTCTTTGATAATTCCAGACTTCAAAATATTTCAGTCAATTTTACTGAGGGTGACATGGCTTGTCGAAATAAGAGCCAGGGGTCAAGATTTTTTTTACAAATGGGAAAGATGATGTAAAATGGGGAAATTGGAAACAAACCAAGTGGAAACTGGATAAACGAATAAAAATGTAGTAATTTGGGAAAGGGGGCAAAAGAATGTTGGAATTCGGTTACAAGTCTAAGAAATATGAGAAAACAGACCCAGTATCACTTCCCTCTTAACATAACAGGTTAAATAAGACGACATAGAGCTTTTTAGGCTTTTAGGAGAAACTCTTCTTCTGCACCAAATTTTAACAATATATAAATTACCTTTTCCTGTATTTTACAAAAAAAAAAAAAATAAGAAATATAGATTTACGTTTTCTTGTATTTTACAGAAAAATGTAAGAGATTTAGTTAAATTAATGAAATATTCATACTCTAGATTTATTTAAACTTCTCTTGCCCTTTGAGATTGGTCTAGGATTACACTTTGCTTCTTTAGATCAATTTGTCAGAACACTTGCCTTTTGCTGGACATTTTTTTTATTTACAGGTCAAAGGGTATTCCAATGGGTAAAAATTATGCAACTCACATTGCTGATCTTCTTCCGTTCTCTTACGAACGAGACTTCATAAAAAAACTTCAAAACGGAACAATAGAGAACCTTGATAAAACTTATTTCTATTTTCAAAGGTAACATTAAGTATATTGACGATATAAGCAACGTATATCTTTTCTATTGACCATCCCAAGTTTTTTTTAGATTTAGAGATAACTAAATGCCGAGGTTACTGTGAATTTACTTTCTAAATATGCGCATTTCGACAACTTATGTCTCTTCAGTGCAGATAAAATCTAAACGTTTGGAAGACCATATACTCAAAGATATTTAAAAACTGATAGAGAACAAATAACCAATATGATCTAAATGTAAAGCCAAAATAAGCTAAGGACAGAGCTATGCATGAGGGAGATACTCCTTGGTTTTAAACAAAATTTTGTAAAAGTTTGATATTGCAACTGAAATTAAATAAAGCTAACAATGATTCCAAATACTGCCCTTTTCTGGATCTAACTATCATTTTTTGACTCCGGTAAAATAAAACCTAATTAATAAAGTACTGAAGTAACTATTTATTTTGTTTCTGCATATGCGCATTTCGAGATAAAGTCAAAACATTGGAGTCCATAAATACGTGTAAGGCTGATAGAGAAGAAATAACCAATAGGATCTTTATAAAAATTCAAAATTCAGCTAAGGACAGAGCTATGCATGGAGAAACCTTTCATCTCGGTCGAGATTTCGATTCCTACGAGATTTCAAAACGTAAAACCCCTTCCTCGATCGGGATTTCATGTATTTCACCCAAAATCTAAGAGTTATACGTCCAGATTTAATTATAAGTTTCACCTCGTGTCAAATATCTTAATTCGGTCAAGATATAGATTCTAAACGAATTTCATTTGCACTAGTGTTGGGCGTAGCCCTTACTAAACAGCTAATAAGAAATAAGCCGGCTACATAAATTCCCTTATTTTAAGCATTGTTTGGTAAAGATTGACTAAGATAAATATGACATGTACATGTGTTTGGTAAAAATTGACTAAAGTTAATATGCCGAGTACATAAATTCCCTTATTTTCAGCTTTGTTTGGTATTTATTGACTAAAATAAATTTGCTGGATATATAAATTCCCTTATTTTCAGCTTTGTTTGGTATAAATTGACAAAAATAAATATGCCAGGTACATAAATTCCCTTATTTTAAGCTTTATTTGGTAAAAATTGACTAAATTAAATATGCCAGGTACATAAATGTAATTATTTTTAGCTTAGTTTGGTATAAATTGACTAAAATAAATATGCCGGGTACATAAATTCCTTTCTTTTAAGCTAACTTTGGTAAGAATTGACTAAAATAAATATTCGGGGTACATAAATTCTCTTATTTTCAGCCTTGTTTGGTAAAAATTGACTAAAATAAATATGCTGGGTACATAAATTCCCTTATTTGAGGCTTTCCTTGGTAAAATTTGACTAAAATAAATATGCCGGGGACATAAATTCCTTTATTTTAAGCTAAATTTGGTAAAAATTGACTGAAATTAATATTCAGTGTACATAAATTCTCTTATTTTCAGCTTTGTTAAATATATTTTGACTAAAATTAATATGACGGGTACATTTGTACATGAATTCTATTATTTTAAGCTTTATTGGATAAAAATTGACTAAAATAAATATGCCAGGTACATAAATTCCCTTATTTGAAGCTTTACTTGGTAAAAATTGACTAAAATAAATATGCCAGGTACATAAATTCCTTTCTTTTAAGCTTGCTTTGGTAAAAATTGACTTAAATAAATATTCAAGGTACATAAATTCTCTTATTTTCAGCTTTGTTTGGTAAAAATTGACTAAACTAAATATGCCAGGTACATAAATTCCCTTATTTGAAGCTTTACTTGGTAAAAATTGACTAAAATAAATATGCCGGGTACATTAATGCCATTATTTTCAGCTTTGCTTGGTATAAATTTACTGAAATAAATATGCCGAGTACATAAATTCCTTTATTTTAAGCTAACTTTAGTAAAAATTGACTGAAATAAATATTTGGGGTACATAAATTCTCTTATTTTCAGCTTTGTTAGATATATTTTGACTAAAATAAATATGGCAGGTACATGAATTATATTATTTTAAGCTTACTTTGGTAAAAAATTGACTAAAATAAATATGCTGGGTACATAAATGCCCTTATTTGAAGCTTTGTTTGGTATTAATTGACAAAAATAAATATGCCAGGTACATAAATTCTCTTATTTTAAGCTTTATTTGGTAAAAATTGACTAAAACAAATATGCCAGGTACATAAATGCAATTATTTTCAGCTTTGTTTAGTATAAATTGACTAAAATAAATATGCCAGCTACATAAATTCCTTTCTTTTAAGCTAACGTTGGTAAAAATTGACTAAAATAAATATTTGGGGTACATAAATTCTCTTATTTTCTGCTTTGTTAGGTAAAAATTGACTAAAATAAATATGCCAGGTACATAAATTCCCTTATTTGAAGCCTTTCTTGGTAAAAATTTATTTAAATAAATATGCCGGGTACATAAATTCCTTTAATTTAAGCTAACTTTGGTAAAAATTGACTGAAATAAATATTCAGGGAACATAAATTCTCTTATTTTCAGTTTTGTTAAATATATTTTGACTAAAATAAATATGACTGGTACTTTTAAGCTTACTTTGGTAAAAATTGACTAAAATAAATATGCTGGGTACATAAATGCCCTTATTTTAAGCTTTGTTTGGTAAAAATTGACTAAAATAAATATGACAGGCACATGAATTTGGTAAAATTGACTAAGATAAATATGCTGAGTACATAAATTTCCTTATTTTAAGCTTTGTTTGGTATAAATTTACTACATTAAATTTGCCTGGTATATAAATACACTTATTTTTTACTGAATTATATCTGTTTAGTTAATACTGAGTAAATTAATTTTGCTGGGTATCTAAATTAGTTTATACACTATTGGCTCAATGTGGACTAAATCTAATTTCAGCATGATACTGTTTGAGGGTTAGAGAAGTAACATGTATCATGGATTTCATTGGTTTTTGCTAAGGGTTAGAAAATGACATTAACCAATCCGCTACGAATCAGACCTTTTCCAAACACTTTATGCCTTACTGATAGTGTGACTGGTGTCGCTAGCGGGGCAGGACATGCTTACCCTTCCGGAGCACCTGATGTCACTCCCGGTTTTCATGGGAGTTCACACTATGAGTGCCTTAGTTCTTAATGTTATCTTTTTATTTCCGTGCATTGTAGCTGTCTCACGTCCTTGTTTTGTCTTTGTTTTTATCTGTTACCGTTTCTGCCATGTCTTTGGACTTCGAGTTTTGTAGTCATCGCTTCCCTTGTTCCTTCGGTATTCTACTGCCGTTGCTTGATATATAAATTCACTAATTACAAACCTTATTTGGTCAATATAGACTTAATTTTATGTGCGTGGTAAAAAAAAATCATTACTTTAAACTCTAATTAGTAAGTATAAATCTAGTACATGTATCTCGCACGAGAAACCTACTAGTAGTAGTATCTCATTAAAAAGGTCTAAACTTGGCATAAAAATTGGTGTAAAACCCTTTATCTCGATCGAGATTGTATGTTTTTCACTGAGATTTATTAATAAATTTTAACCAATCACAACACGAGATGAAAATCTTGTGTCAACTCGGTCGCCGAGGGTTCGTTTCTTACGAGATTTTCGCCGAGATGTAATAATTGATTTAAACCAATCACGATCGAGATTGACACGAGATTTGATTCTCGCACTTCGAGATTGAGAGTTTTAAGCGAGAAACTGTGAATCTCGACAAGATTTCAGTATAACGATCGAGATAGAAAATCTTGCATTTAACACAACTCTTGATCTCGATCGGAAATGAAGGTTTTTGGCAAGAAACTTAGTATCTAGAACGAGAAACCTAGTTTCTCGTCGAGCTACCCTCTTTCCCGATCGAGATGATGGTTTTTTAAGAGAGAAACCTGGTATCTCGACCGAGATACCCGGTATCTCGACGAGTTACTATATTTCTCGAGTTTCTGTGACTTTCGCGTGCCATATATACATGTATAATGAAAGTGATGATTTTGATTTCACTATTACTGATTTCCCTTTTCTTGAAAGCAATATTCCTCTAGCTCAATCCTCATGTGATTTATATTATTAAGGTTACGTTTATTAAAATCGTCAAGAGTAAAACAATCTCGTGTGAATCTAGCTAATTGAGTTGATAGTTTTACCTTATTGGGACTATTCCACTTTTATCGGAATGTATATTTGTAAATGCTGGGAATAATGCCAAAGAAAGCGGTATCCGACCTCAGGACAATCAGGTAACCTTTCAAATCACAAGTTACAGCTGATAATACTCGAATAGTTCGTAGAAACATTTTCCAAATAATAATAGAAAGCGCTAATAGATATGATGAGAATATTTTAATTCAACATGAATACATCGGCAAACGAAAACTGAAGCAAGAACAAGGAAAGGGGAAATTCTAAAATCATAAGGGGACGACCATTTTATTTTGAGGGGGGGCTTGGAAGATTTTGAAAATAAATAATCTGTCCCTCTTTGAACTGAAAATAAATATTCTTGCCTTAGCACTGTGGAAAATAAATAATCTTTCCTCATTTAATACTTGAAAATAAATAATCTGTCCTCTGCTAATGAATGTAAAAAAAAATATCATGATTTGATTTTTTTTCGCTCGCTTCGCTCGCGACCTACAATTCTCAGTACTGACACACTCAAAAACCACAAGAAGTATTGTCTTTGTGATGCCAAGCGTGTAATATGTAGTTGAATACATATTGCTTTACTAATGCTACTTG
This sequence comes from Modiolus philippinarum, assembly GCA_002080025.1. Lineage (NCBI taxonomy): Eukaryota > Metazoa > Mollusca > Bivalvia > Mytilida > Modiolidae > Modiolus > Modiolus philippinarum. Next base: position 8,889 of record MJUU01035889.1, read on the forward strand.
CTAAATTTTTCAATTGTCAAGTAAAATCACTGAGTCCTATATATCTCAGTACTGACAAACTCAAAAGGCACCATAAGTTTTGTTCCATAGTGACAAGCTTATGTTTTGCACATTTGAGTAGTTTTTCTTTTATACTCTCCTTTTCATTTATTGAGAGCTTATCTTTTATTGTATTTCCAATATTATTTAGTTGTTTTAATAACATTTCATAGCTCACCTGACAAAAAGGGTCAGTGTGAGCTATTGCCATCACTTGGCGTCCGTTGTCCGTTAACTTTTCACATTTTCATCAACTCCTCTAAAACCACTGAAGCAAATTCAACCAAACTTTACAGGAATGAAGTACCAATCGTCCTTTATAAAGATTTGTCATTTTGTTCTGATCGGACAAAAAACATGGCTACCAACGCGGAACTAGTGTTTAACACTGGACCCTATAGGAAAAATCATATTTTCATCTTCTCCTCAACCAAATTTTACAGGAATGATGTACTAAAGGTCCTTAACACAGATTGCTCATTTTGCTCTGATCAAATAAAAAAGATGGTCTCCAGCACAGAACATAGTTCAATATTGGACTCAATGTGGAAAGTCACATTTTCATCTTCTCCTCTGAAATCCCCGAAGCAAATTCAACCAAACTTTACGGGAATGATGTACTACAGGTCCTTTATAAAGATTGCTCATTTCTTGGAAATTCGACAAAAAACATGACTTCCAGCGTGGAACATTGGACCCTATAGGAAAATCACATTTTCATCTTCTCCTCTGAAACTTCTGAAACAAATTCAATCAAACTTTACAAGAATGATGTATGGAAAGTATTTTACAAAGATTGCTCATTTCATTTCGATCCGACGAAAAACATGGCCTCTAGTGCAGAACATAGTTTAAGATCTTCTCTGAAACTTTTCTAGCAAATTTAACTAAATGTATAAAGGGTCCTTTGCAAAAAATGATCATTTAAATAGGATCTGACAAAAACATTGGTGCTAATGGAGAACATAGCTATAAACATTAGGCCCCATTGGTAATAAACATACTTTTTGTTCATGCATGGCATAGAAGCATTTTGTCAGGTAAACGATACAGTCTCAGTCTCTGAGCCTCCAGTTAAAAGTTTAATTGTGATTCTGACCTGTGATTGTGTATTTCTGTCATGGTTCATTTTTCCTGTTGTTTCTCTAATAATTTTAATAGGTTTTTCGATCCCTATTTTTAACCAGAGGCTTAGACACTGAGCCTGCATCGCTCACATGACAAAATGCTGAACAGCAGGTTTTTCGATGTTCTGTATGGTGGCCATGTTTTTATGTAAATTTCCCATAGGGCCAAAATAAACTATGTTCTGTGCTGGCAGCCATGTTTTTTATCGGATCAGAACAAAATGAGCAATCTTTGTAAAGGACCTTACAAACATCATTCCTGCAAAGGTTTGGTTAAAATTGCTTAAGTGGTTCAGAGGAGAAGAAGAAAATGTGAATTTTCCCATATGGTCCAATGTTAAACCTAAGTTCCGCGCTGGCAGCCATGTTTTTTATCGGATCGGAACGAAATGAGCAATTATTGTAAAAGACCTTTAATACATCATTCCTGTAAAGTTTGGTTGAATTTGCTTCAGTGGTTTCAGAGGAGAAAATGAAAATGTGAATTTCCGAAAGGGGCCAATGTTAAACTATGCTTAGTGTTGGTGGCCATGATTTTTATCGGATCGGAACGAAATGAGCATAATTATTAATGACCTTTAGTACATCATTCATGCAATGTTTATTTGCATTTGCTTCATTGGTTTCAGAGGAGAAGAAGAAAATGTTAATTTTCCCGTAGGGTCCAATGTTAAACCTAAGTTCCGCGCTGGCAGCCATGTTTTTTATCGGATCAGAACGAAATCAGCAATCTTTGTAAAAGACCTTCCATACATCATTCCTGGAAAGTTTGGTTGAATTTGCTTCAGTTGTTTCAGAGCAGAAGATGAAAATGTGAAAAGTTAACGGATGGACCCTTTGGGTCAGGTGAGCTAATAAGCGGTGGGTCTTATCAGTGGTCAGCCACTTTTGTTATTGCAGATTGACTATATTGAATTCACAATGCTTTATGTTGGACCATACACATATTTATTGCATTACCGATAATTTTTATGATCTAATTCTTTGTAAAAATATCAACATGTTTTTCAGTGATCATTAGTGATTTGATTAATGTTTTTAAAAATCAGTATAGGTGAATTTCTATTCTCATCATGTAGCTTTTGATGTCCAGTTTCACTTCTTGTTTGAAATTCTTAGTGTTTTTCAATTTCAACTCTTGTCGTAGAGATGGATTTTAACATGTATTCATTCGATTAATTTTTAGCTGTAATCTATTCCGATTTCTTTATAGTTCAGTATTTGACTGAATTTTTCTATGCAGAATCATATAGCTATTGTCTACAACTTTGAAGTTGTAAGTCTACATTTTGGATAATCAGTTGATTTTGTAATTCGGCTTTTTTATTTGCTGTAGTCAATTTTTCACCAGCTATTTCTGATTGTTCAGTACTCGACTGAATAATTTTCTATAGCATTTTCTATATGTAGATAGTTTGAGTAGTTTGAGATGAATTATCCATCTGATTAAGTACTTGTTGTTTGTTTTTGTGAAGTATTGTGACAGGACTCGGTGATTTTACTTCACAAGTGAAAAATTTAGCAACAAGCATCATTGAAAATAACGCAGTAAAGCAATATATATTCAACTACACATTACATACTTGGCATCACTTGTGGCTTTTGAGTTTGTCAGCACTGATAGTACTGATATAAGACTAGGTAATTTTAATTACAAATAAATATGATGGTCACTGCAAGGTTTCAAGAGTAGATTTATTCTCTATGGAAAAAAGCAATATAAATAATCTTTCCCTGAGAAGGCAAAAGAAAATAAATATTCTGGCCTTGGTTACACTGAAAATAAAAATTCTGACTTGCTCACATCAGAAAATAAATAATCTGACAGGAATAAATCTTCCAAGCCCCCCCCCCCCCCCCTCATTATGGAATGGTCGTCCCCTAAATCCAAAATCACGGCAATTCATATCCAACACGAATTGAGACAGTATGACAAAAACAAACCAAATAAACAAAAATGAACAAGAACGCCACATAACTTAAACACTAGCAGTGTGAACCCCTATAAAAACTGAAGTTCATCAGGTGCTTCGGAAGGGGAAAGCATGATCTGCTCCAGGCGTGGCATCCGTCCGTCACACTGCTAGTGAAAAGTCCGGTTTTGTCATAGTCGGTGTTAGTTAGTCCGGAAATAAACTCTGGATCTACCCAAAGATATCTATTCTCATTTGTGAAATAAAACCGAATAAAATAATTTTTTGTATAAATTCAAAACCATTTGGTCAAATGTGAAATCGACAAACAACAATGAACTTTAAATTATATATATAAATGGGAGATGATCTTAACATCTTTTCGAGAAGGTATCATGACTTAAGGATTGGGAGGGGGGTTGAAAGTTTAACATAAAGATACCACGTCAAGTAGGGCAACAAATTATTTTAGTTGCTTTAATGCTTTTTCCATTGTTGATTTCTAATATTTGGTCAGATATGCAGACTCCCTGTCTTTTCTCTTATCATAACATGTAAAAGTTTTTGCCCGTGAACACCACCATTTTTTATGTTTTATTGACATTGCCCCTTCTCTCGATTTTCCAGACTTACAAATTTCTAAACAAAGTTTATGAAAATAGACGTTTTCCAACAGTTATTAATATTCTTGTATCTGAAAATCAAACGCATGAACCGAATATTTTTTCTTTGTCACTGTCATCCTTTCATCAACTCAAACTAATTCAGAACGCTTTTATGAAATTCTCATTACTTTCATTCAAGTTTTGCAACTACCGGCAAGAAAATGAAGTATTGAGTTTATGCTTATATCTTAAGTATTTGTTATAGCCTTCTGTTCAAATCTATATTTATTAAACATTTCTTCTAGGATTTACAGTTACTTAGGTATTTTGTTATTTTTAATTGTTTTTTTTTTAAAGTACCCATAAATCTTGGTTACACGCACGCAATACCTGTAGGTTATGAACTGGAATTGGAAGATGAAGGGTTATCTGTGGGTTTCATAGTTTCGAGAATTCTTTCCATGCATTGACAAAACTTTTTTCTAACAAAACTGCAACAGACTTGATGATGACGTGTTTCTGAATCAATTGTTCTTGTAAAGTACACAACTATTTATAATGTACTATAAGAGACCTAAAAACAGCTGCCGTTCACATACCTAAATATTGCTGAAAAAACAAAAGCCTATAGACAAATTTAAATAGAGGTGTTGCAAAAACACCAGTACAGAAGTATTGATTTTCAAAGGAAAAGGCTTAATTTGCTATGAGTCTTTATGAAAGCGTGAATGAGCCATTGCATGTATAACACCTAGACACTGGTGACACCTAGTATCTAATTAATTCGACAGGTTTATTGTGTTAAAAGATACCAAACAACCTATCTAATGTCTGTTATTTTTATCATAACTAAATTATCATTTATTGACTAAACAACGGCAGTAAAATGAAGCACAAGATTACATATATCAAAGTCCAGAGACAAGACAAAAGCAAGACCACCAGACGACAGAAGACCAAAGACACCACATGCCTACAAAACACACAAACACTACATATACAACACAAAAACTAAAGTACTAACTGTGTGAACTCTCAAAAAACAGAGTTACATTAGGTGCTCCGGGAGGGTAAGCATGTCCTGTTCTGTATACAGCAACCGTCACACTGTCAATAGGTCAATCCAGGGTCAAGTCAAAACCGGTAATGTCAAATGCGGGAAGAGGTGAACCTAGCTGAAAATGTCAGTTTTCATTTGTGACACTGACATTTCATATCTATCTACGATGTCGTGATGACGGCCATTGAATTTCTGAAGAGCCGAAAGTAACAACGCCTGCACATATCCCTGACTCGGCAGTTTTTGTGACAGTGCTTATGCTCTTTCCACAAAGTCACTGTATGAACTGCATGCTCTACACTAACGAATTAATTGTGAATTTGAAATGAAACTTGGATATATTGTTTGGTACCAGAAGGGGGTCAACTTTTTTATTTTGGAGAATGTAGGTCAATGGTCAAGGTCACAGTGACCTAAAAAAGAAAAAAATGGTTTCCGGATGATAACTCAGGAAGATTTCATCCAACTGATATGAACGTTATATTTATTGTTTGGTAATAGAAGGGAAGGAACCCTGTCGACTGTGGAGAAAGTAGGTCAAAGGTCAAGGTCAAAGAGACCGAAAATAGACTGAAAATTCAAGAAAAATTTGGTTTCCGGATGATAACTCAAAATGTTTATATCCAATTATGAAAATTGGGTATTATGTTTGGTACTAGGAGGGGTGGAACTCTATTGCTCTTGGAGAAAGTAGGTCAAAGGTTAAGGTCGCAATGACCGAAAATAGACTGAAAATTTCAGAAAAACTCCTTTTAAGTATGATAGCTCAAAAAGTATACATCCGACTACAATGAAACTTTGATTTATTGTTTGGTACCAACAAGGGAGAACCCTATAGATTTTGGGAAAAGCAGGTCAAATGACCAAAAAATTTGAGAAAAAATTTAGTTTCCGGATGATAACTCAGAAAGTTTATATCTAATTGAAATGAAACTTAGATATATTGTTGAATACCAAGAGGGGAGGAACCCTATTGATTTTGGAAAAGGTAAGGTCAAAGGTCAAGGTCACAGTGATCGAAAATAGACTGAAAATTTCAGAAAATTTTGGTTTGCGGATGATTACTCAAAACGTTTACATACAATTGATATGGAACTTGGATATATTGTTTGGTACTGTGAAGGGAGGAACCCTATTGATTTTAGAGAGAGTAGGTCAAGGGTCAATGATGATGGTGGTGGTTTAATATATTGTATATTTTTTCTGTTATTGGTTTTGCTTCCGTTATTTGCTCTTGTTATGTTGTGTGGGGTTTTTTATCCCCGCATTTTCGAAGAAAGTTCGGGAATAATATTATACCCTCCGTCTGTCTGTCCGTCCGTCCGTCCGTCCGTCCGTCACACTTTCTTGTGACTCAAACTCCTCCTACATTTTTGGATTTAGGGATTAATTTTGATGTAGAATTGTTGCATATAGTCTGTAGATGCGCAATAAGGGGCCGACCATTTAACTTGAAGGGGGGGGGGGGGCTATGGTTTGTTCTAAAAAAATATTTTGGATCTGATTTTATGTGAAAAAAATATTTTGGCTGCCAAAATGATAAAAATAAATTTTCTGAATGAGGCTTTCTGCCCAAAAAAATAATGTTAATTTTGAAGAAAAAAATATTTTGTTGATACGCGTGCAAACAATAAATAAATTGTTTCAGAAAAAAAAACCATACCCCCCTCAGGTTAAATGGTCGGTCCCTAAGCTTTCGGATTTTTGATATTGCTCTCGGTGCAAACAAGAGGCCCCAAGATGTCAATTTTTATGCATGTGGCATGTGATACAAACTCCTCCTACATTTATGGATTTATGGATTTAATTTTGTTGTAGAATTGTGGCATATAGTCTGTAGATGCGCAATAAGCTTTCAGATTTTTTATCTTTATCTTGATGCAAACAAGAGGCCCCAAGATGTTGATTTTGACAAAGGCCCAGAGATTGGATTTTGACACATGTGGCATGTGACACAAACTCCTCCTACATTTATGCAGAATTGTTGCATATAGTCTGTAGATTTGCAAGAAGCTTTCTGAATTATGATTACAGTTCCAACTTTTATAAGTTTCCTGAAAATGTCAAAGACTCATATTTTTTTAAATTTCAGAATATATTTATGTATATTAGCAATCTTTTTTATAGAAAATGAGATTTTGAATAATTAGAATTCTGAAATGCGATTCCAAGTTTGGTAAATTGAAAGTCTGAAAGACCACTTATTCTTTGGAATTCTACCTAGCAACCGTACTTGAATAGCTTCTTTAATTTAGGACACTTTCATCAATTGGATTTCAATAATTTGTGATTCCAATTTTGGTAAATTTCCTGAAAGTCTCAAAGACCACTTATTTTTTGGAATTTTACCTAGCAACCGAACTTTAATAGCTTCTTTAATTTAGGACAAACACTTTCATCAATTGAAATTCAAAAATTTTTGATTCCAATTTCGGTAAATTTCCTGAAAGTCTCAAAGACTACTTATTTTTTGGAATTCTACCTAGCAACCGTATTTAAATAGCTTCTTTAATTTAGGACAAACACTTTCATCAATTGGATTTCAAAAATTTTTGATTCCAATTTTGGTAAATTTCCTGAAAGTCTCAATGACCACTTATCTTTTGGAATTCTACCTAGCAACCATACTGAAATAGTTTGTTTAGTTTATGACAAATATTTTACTCAATTTGATTTCAAAAGTATTTGATTCCAATCTTGGTAAACTTCCAGAAAGTCTCAAAGACAACTTATTTTTTTGGAATTCTACCTAGCAACCATACTTAAAGAGCTTCTTTAATTTAGGACAAACACTTTCATCAATTTGATTTCAAATATATTTGATTCCAGTTTTGGTATATTTCCTGAAAGTCTCAAAGACCTCTTATTTTTTGGAATTCTGCCTAACAACCATATATCTGTAAAAATAACTACTATCAATAGTTCTATTTGAAAAATATTGGGAATTATTTTGCCCAGGGGGTGTCAAACAGGGAGTGCGGTTTTTTTTTTTTTTGTTGTTGTTGCTTTTGTTATTGTTTCTCTTTTGTTATTTTTTTTTTTTCTTTTTTTTT
>MJUU01035890.1:5901-17806 GCA_002080025.1 Modiolus philippinarum
AAAAAAAAAAAAACAAAGAAAAAAAAACGCGAAACACGGTAAATAACGACCCCCAACACGGCGACACGTGAAATAAAAAACGACGAACACGTTGCACGAAAATAACCCTATACCACACTTCGAAACCAACAAAATTAAAACAAACTAGTTGAAAAGCATTGACGATAGCACTTAAAACTTTTCCTACTTGCAAAACCAAGTTAAACGTACTGAATTCGACGCCATTTTATCGCACATGTACCAGCAGTGAGCAAGCTTTCTCTGCATCAAAGGCGGGAAATTAAGTAGCTCGTGCAGCACGATATCACGTGGTACCTCTTAGCAAAATTGATTGGATGATCAAAACTGTATTTCTTGGAAGATACCATTTCCGAAAGTTTTTTTCGTTTCGTTCTGTTCAGCTACCCATCAGAAAAACAAATGAAACTAAATATATTGCTCTGAAAACTGCAACTGACCGAAATAACAACAACAACAACAAAAATATTATAATTATAATAATAAAAAATAAAAACATAAAGCATGAAGGCCAATGAAAAGTCGATATTCCCAAAAAGGGGTACAATATTGGCGGATTTAAAAAGGGGTCCAAGTTGGAAACCCCCTTTTCAGATTTTTTGTTCACTTTGTACCAAATGTAGGGTAAAAATCATAAAAAAATGGCAAAAATAGACTGGGATCCCCAAGTTTTTCGAACGCTGGATCCACCGGTTGTACATAAAAATCAGGTTGACAATCTTTAACTTTCATAACAACAGTTAACAATAAATTTAAATCCATCATAACAGCCACAAAAGAAGTAACACATTTTTTATGATTTTCAAGTCCTACGGAAATCTAAAAACTGCACGATACGTAGAGTATTCTGTTTTTTTCATGACTTACACTCATGTGCTTACACTTTGTTATTAGCTATCTACACCATACAAAAAATATCACCACCCATATAAGCTTGAAATATGCCATGTAAAAATTAGAGTTTGGTTAAAATGACAGAGGAAATTAATTACCAAATTTTAATAACAAAATTTCAATTTTTTTTCAGTTACATCAGATAAGATTTTTTTTTAATTTGTTAACTCTTTCACTAATATACTTGACTTCGCTCCCCTCCAAAATTTGGCGGACACCGAACTTAATTTAGAATAAATGACAAAAACCTGATTTTTTCATATTATCTCTAGATCTATATACATTATTGTAGAACAGGAGTTTGCTGAAAAGGTTCAATATTCTACATGGCTACTCAATAAAAGTGCCATATTTGATCAAATTTAACTCTTATCGAAAATCGTTTCACCAACACTCCTATAGTGATTTCCAATAGCGTGTCTTTCCCGTAGGATCCAATGTCAATCTATGTTCCACGCTGGCAGCCATTCATTCCTGTGAAGTTTGGTTCAATTTGCTTCAGTGGTTACTGAGGATATTATAAAAATATGATTTTCCCATACGGTCCAAAATTAAACTATGTTCAGCATTATTTAGCAGATCGTAACAAAATCATCGAAACAATTTTTGTAAAGGACCTTCCACAATCAAGAGAAACTCGGTCATGAGCTGGAGTCGTGTAATTTAAATGTCTCGTTGACAACAAACTCTCACTACATGTTGGGAAGACCGAATGAATTATATTCGGCCCAAAAAAGAAACTTAAGAAAAACAAGGATTTATGTATTAAATATAATGATTACATAATTCAATCTGAACCAACTGTTTAATATTGGCATAGATATTGATATAAATTTGTCTGCTTACATTACAGTAAACTACATGTATACTCATAAAGAGAGTAAATTCAAGACAAAAGTTAATGTATAGGTCAGACACCGAAAGACATTAACATGTGCTCTAATGCAGTGCCATTTTGATTATTCTTGCTACCTCCTCCAAGATGGCTGCCAGCAGGGAACATACTAAAAATAGTAGTTTAACATTGGACCCTATGGGAAACGCCTTCAAAGATCTTCTTCTAAAAAACAATAGGTCCAATTGAAACCAAACTTAGTCACAAAATTCCTTAGATGGTCCCCTCAACAACAAGCAGCCGGCAAGTCCGTACCACATCCAAGATGGCCGACAGCGGGGAACATTATTTAACATTGAACCCTATGGGAAAACGCATTCAAAGATCTTCTCAGAAACTACCAGTCCAATTGGAACCAAACTTAGTCACAATGGTCTTTAGATAGTCCCTTCCAAAAAATATCCGAGTTCAGAATGGATCGATTCAGAAATTCAAATTCCGTCCTCGTAAAATACGCTCTGCCCAATCAAGAACGTTCAGAACAATGATGAATACCTCAATGCCATTGCATTTTTCAATCGGTCCATTGTATAGAAATTTCTTTGATAACTTGGAAAGAGTGAATGCACCGAATGACGTGGAGTTCATTTTCGTGAAAAACCCGAAGGAACCTGTTGCAGAAATGGGTTAAAAACACGCTAAAACAATTTGGTGAGCTACAATTACAACTGGGGTACATCACGCACGTCAGAGTTAAATGATTGAGTTTTTAATTATTTCAATTGCGTAATCACGCAAAAAAAAAAAAAAAAAAAAAAATACGCGCAGCTTATCTGTTTCTCTTTTTCTCAGCCCGCCTTATCAAACGGTTGATTACACTGAACAGTACCCCTTTAGAAATAAGCCTCACAGCTTTCAAGGGCTATCCTTGACTGATATCAACATTTAAAAATATATAAAATCATGTTGACTAAAGGATTTTTTAAGTCTTACTTTTAGCCAATACATGTTTTAACATATTGTACATGTATATATTGTTGGTATTATGCATAACAAATTGACTTTTACCTTTACATCACTCCGGTAAAGTTTTGCTAAATTTGCTTCACTGATTTCAGAGCAGAGGATGAAAAATGATGTTTTTCCATAGTTTCCAATTTTAAACCAAAAAAAAAGAAGGAAAGAAAAATAAATCGTAGCAAATCAGATAGGTATGTTGCGAATATGCGTATAGTCAATCCATTTTGATCAATGTAAATAATTTTGTGATATTTACAAGCTTTATTTGTTAATCAGTTTAGATTATAGATGTAGAGATGAGCCTCATAATTGTCTGAGTTTTGAGTACTCTTCTTTTTATATTTTCAGAATAATGGTCAACACGAAAAAGACTCCGAGGAAAGATGCTTCGCACTGCATGTACAGTGAAGGGTCGCCAGATGATCTAAGGTCCGCTGTGTGTAATTTATTGTTTGAGGACGAAGATGAATGGAGCAAACACACTCCTGAGTGCGCCAAACAGAAAAGAGTAAAGAAATTCACATGCAATGAATGTACATATGCAAAAAATAAAATGGGCGATATGAAGAGACATGTCGAAAGAAAGAAAACGCCCACAGGCAGCTAATGAATAGAATGATAAGAAAGATGAAGAAGACTGGGAAAAACAAGACCCAGGAGAGATGCAAGATGTGATAGGATTAGTGTCAGACTCGGATAATGAAGATAAGGATGAAGATACGGAAAAGGAAAAAGATGAGGAAGTTAGCGAGGATGTTACGTCACCTCAGAAGGAAAATACAGTAGTTAAGGCAAATCTAATTCCGCCAGTGAGAAGTGACATAAACATTGGAAGGGTTATAAGGAAACCTACCATGCCCACATTGAGTGGTATTGGCATTAAAAAGAAATTTTCTTTGTCGCCAAAGAAACTTGGAGAAATAAGAAAAAGAGCTGCGTTGGCTGAAACGGCATGCCAAAAGAAGTCAGCTGCACCAAAAACTCGGGAAGAAGATACCGCTATTGTGGCACAAAAAGCACAAGGAGAAGATACCACTATTAAGACTGTGGACAAACCGTCAACTGCACCTGAAGAGACAAGAGAATTTTGTAAATGTAACGAAAAATGCCAAATGTGTGGGAAAGACCGAAATATAAAACGCCTGGTAAAAAGAAGAAAGGTCACCGAGACGTATCAGGAAGGTGGAAAAAGTATTGTTAGAGTGGAGGAAGAAGAGATTGAATTTTGAAAGCATTTCGCGTTGTGTTATTTGGTTTTTATTCGCTTAAGGATAGTTTAACTCAGGTAGAGTTTTATATGGACACAAATTTTTGTCTTTGTCTTAGATCTACATTTTTATACAAATTGAACATGTTTATGATATTTGTATTTTTGTTCTTTGCTTACCGTCCGGTCAGACTGGGGACATTAAATCCAAGGCTCATGTGCAGGGAAACGTCCAGCTCTGTGCATGTAAAAGAACCCTAACCTAAGACCATCGTGCTAAGGTTTAATAGGCAAAATTATTTCTTACTGGTATTTTAGGCTATAATTATTTTCAAAGTGACAGTCAAAAATTAAATCCATTGGATTGGTATTCTTGGTCAAACATTCGCAAAATTCAGTTGTTTCAAGTCGCTTTATAAGTTTTCATGTTGGTTTTATTCTTCAGTGATCAGGGTGATGTTCGATAATTGGGTCTTTTTGTGAATTTTGATCGGCTAAATGTAATGCAAAAGTGAATTATCGGCCTATTAGCTATTCTTGTTCTTCACACACATTCCAAAATACTTGTATAAAAGACTTAATATTTCATTTCATTTTACAAACACATTAGGCCTGCTGAAATTGTTTCACATGTTTGAAAATGCACAGGAAGTGACCTAAACTAAAGTTGACCAATAAATGAACAGCTTTATTTGCAACAAATCGTTACCAAATCATAGGTTACTATTACTTCAAACTTTTTATTACAAAAGAAATCCATATGGCAGAATCAGGGGTACTTTACTAATCTGCATAGCGGCCATCTTGTAACTCTTGCTTGTTGGCCATGTTTAGTTGAAATGCATAGGGGAGATATTAAAATTTTGCAAAATTATCTAGTAATACACTTCAGAACATATTTGTCCGCATCTAGCAAGATTCTACACATTGTTTACGTCCATTCTATACATAAATAATTATCTGTAATAATGAAAATTTCCGGCCAATTAAGTTTGAAATTCGAGGCGGAACCATGGCATTTTGACTGTAGAAGCCATTGTAAGACTGAAGAGTAAGCTATCTTTGACAGAAAAATACACATCAAAGATAAATATGTAGCAAATATGTCTGCATATGACTGTGAAATATAACTCTCATAGATTCATTAACAGTTGTCCCTTTTAAACTTACTCCAGAAAATTCGCGGCCAAATTAAATTGAAAATGTGTAATTCCAAGCTTTCCTGCGACGGGAAATCCTTCTACAGACGGGTTTTAACCACACTTTTTATGTTTTAAAATTCCCACAACAAAAACTTTTCATCACGGAAGATAACATTAACACAGTACTTTTAGAAAAAAGACGGGGGTATTATGAAAATAATCCGGAACACTGAGATGTACTTTCAAAGTTTAACTTTAATAAAGGGAGATAATTCATCAAAAAGGGGCGTGGTCACGTGATTTTACCTCATGAATAAAATACCCCCGATTCTTCCTTATGCGCTTTGAAATCATGTCCTTGTCTCCAACAAAGTCAACAGATCATGAAGAAATCATTTAATCACATGAATGATGTTAACAAATCGCTTTCAACGTGTTCAAACCGTTAGTGTAGTATGACAAAGAAAACAACCTGTCCTCAAACCATTATCAAACCATGATCAAACCATTTATAGTGAAACAACTCGTGATAAACTCGTTATTTCCATATATGTAGAGAACGAGTTGAAAGCTGGTTGTTAAATGTACCAGTAACAAACCATGTTAACAAACAGTGAATCCATGGGTTGAAAGTGATCCTGTCACTGTTTCAACATGGTTTGTTTAAAAAAGTTTTCGTTTGGGTTCCAGTGGCAGTCAGAATTTCAAGTCCCATGACCTTTTCTATATCCCAAAGTGATTATTTATTAACAAACGTGTTCTCGTCTTGATATAGCTAAAATATTGCTTAATAGACGTTAAACAATATCCAATCAATCAATCGAAGTTTATTGATTATCTGGAATTGGCGTTTCGTATCAAGTTACATGTAAAGTATTTTAGATGTCTGTACATGTAAAAAAACTTTTGATATTCAGTCTACGTGAAATGCTGTGCACAGGTAAAATATTATTAATATCAGACAGAATTTTTTCTTAATTTTGATTTTGTAGGTCTTTGTCCATTTGATAAAAAAATAATATAAAAAGTATATGTCACCGATCATGTGCCCGTACCGTATATTGTGTTTTATACGACCGCTAAAAAAATGACGTATAATGCATGGTGCTGTCGTCGTCTGTAGACTTGTTTTTGGGCAATAACTAAAGATCCAGTTGAACATCCTTATGAAATTTTACCACAGTGTTCCTTTGCACTAAAGGAAGGATGGGATTGGTTTTGATCATTTTGGTCCGTTTCCAGAGCTATGAGGAGCCGAATGGGGACAAACTTTCAAATTTGCAGGTTACCTAAAATTTTTATTTTTCATCGGATTTCAATGAGATGTTTTTTGTGTATTCGTCTTGAATTAAGCTTTCAGTAGCATGTCAACCAATTTCGTGTAGCTCTTTCTGTTTTTGAGCTACAAGGAGTCTAAGGAGCCAAATTGCATTTTTTTTTGTTTCACAAAGTGAAATCTTTATTTTTCAGCAGATTTCATTTGATTTTTTTGTGTTTTGGAGTCCTCTTGTTGTAAGCTTTTGGTAGTATGTCAAAATATAGCTCTTACCGTTTCTTACCTATAAGAGGTCAAAGTGTGGCTATCATTTTTTTTTAAATATGTTTATTTTTTTATTGTATTTTAAATGGGGTACCTTTCTTCGTATCCCCTTATAGTATAGTTAAAAGTAGTATGTTGACCAATTTGACATACTTCTTACAATTTCCGATAAATATAAGGAATTAAATTATAAGGGCTAGTTTGTATTTTCCTTAGTTTGTGTGCAGCTAATAACTGGGTCAACTCTTTATTGTGTCCATCTAATTACTGTATCAACTCTTTACTGTGTCCTCATTCATTTTGAATTACACTTGTTAAAATTTCAGTGTCCGACATTGTGCGGTCGTATCATGCTGCTGTCGTGCGCGGTCCCGGCTTATGAATAGGCCCGCAGCATCCTCTGAGCTTGGAGTATGAGTCGTCCTAACAGAAGACCCCGAGGGAACCCCGGGATATACAAATAGGACCTAGTATCTCCGGCTTGCGGGGTGTGACCCCTCCTAAACGGAGGCTGACCCCGAGGGTCCCGGGATATAGAAATAGGACCCATTCCGTGGTTGTGCGGGATTGATAAATACAAAACCCATCTTTCGGATGGGATATAAACTCAGGTCCACGTGTTTGAAGAAACGCCACGCTTCCTGCACGTTAAAGAACCCTTGTAGCAAGCTCTTTTGGGGTGGTCCGTAGGTGATCGGCTACAAGGCTAAATTCCCCGCCCTTGACGATTTCACCCTACTTTTCCAGTGGCAGTCAGAATTTCCCGTCCCATGGCCCTTTCCATACCCCAAAGTGATTATTTATTAACAAACTTGTTCTCGTCTTGATATAGCTGAAATATTGCTGAGTAGACGTTAAACAATATTCACTCAATCAATCAATCGTATCATGCTACGCTCGGCGTAGCCCTTTATTATTTATTGGTTCTGTTTATAAGTACTAATTTTATATTCAGTTTATTGAGTTGCGCTAACCAAAGCTAAGCGACTCCTTGTTATCCTAACTTACTTAATTAGATCTCTATTTAAATGTTGTCTGATTGCTTTGTTTGGGGAATCACCTCGGGTTTTCTGTGACCTTGGTATACCACCAGTTACTCGATGACTGATTAAACTAATATCAGTGACACTCTTATAAAAATAATATAACTTTTGCCATTGATGAAACAACACAGCTTAAGATAAAACTTCATTATATTGTAGAAAGATAATATTTTGTACAGAGTAGTTGAATACACTTGTCTAGTAATTAATTTTTTGAAAAAAATATATATTGTGTTGAAATGAATTGGTAATAAGTAGCTTAAATACACTTGTTCAGTAATCAGTTTCAAAAGTGATTTGTCCCCCAAGTCGATTTGATAAGGATTTAATTGTAATATTTTTCGGCGTCGTTCTATGAGAACTGGAAGTTCCGGAATTGCGAAATGTGCGGGAAAGCTCTGTTTATTCTAACCGCGATGTGACATCTCACATTATTTTGTTCAACATCACATTTTCTTAATCACAAGAAGGCCTGTTTGTCTTAATTTTCTTTCAGATAAAATTATGTATGTATATGATTGTACTATAGCGAAATTGAAAGTATAAATTAGACAGAGTAAGAACGTTTTTATAGCTGTCATGATGGCTCAAAACCTGCAAAATTCTAGATGCAGATCTCGGAAATCCTTCAGAAAGGCATAAGATGAATCAGGCAATCCAGAAGACATGAACGTACTCCAGGATGATTCCAGAGCAACGGAGGAAGCATCTGTATTACTATCTGCTCCAGTGACAACTGAGACAACAACAAGCACTACCACTGGCACCAGTACATGCTGTAGTCATGACCAGCAGCCAAGACAACATGTTCAAAACATACCTGTAACTTTTAATGCACTTGAACTATTGCAGCCTACTATTTGATGGGTCTACAAAACCATCTAACTGGATAAGGCAATTCTATTCTTGGCTGAAATTACAAAAAATGGATGATGAAGCTGCCATCAATACACTTACATTTTACTTGTCTGGCTAAGCTAAAACTTGGTATCAAGGGTTACCACCTTCAAACAAGAGATACATAAAAGTTATTTTGAAGCTATTAGATATCAGATTTGCACAAACCGACAAAGATGACATTCTGGCCAAGCAATGGCAAACTGAGAGCGTCCAAGAATATTTCTTCGATAGGCTAGCAGTTAATGCACAGTCACAGAACATACCAGATGGACTCATAATCAAAATTGGGTAAAAAGGGTTCCATTCTGGACTTCAACCGTACGTTCTTAAAAAATTCCCAAAAGTATGGAAGAACTGAAAGAAGCTGCCATAATAGCAGAAAAAATGCAACAGTTGTCCATCAGTGCTATATCGCAAAGTGACATTAAATGATTCAATGCAAGATTTGGCTCAAAAAGTTCAAACTTTGGGTGTTGAAAATCAAGAATTAAAGAACAAAATTTTTAGTTCTAACAAAACGCAGCAAAATTCTCAAAATCGAGCAAACAATTATCATGCTCAAAACTCTGGCAGACATTTTGGCAAAAACAATCAATCATTTGGCCGCAATAATTATCAAAACCAAAATGTCAGATCTTTGGCAAACAGAAATTCAAACTCCAATCAGAGCAATTGCTCAGCATGTGGAGAACCAAATGTTTGTCGTGCGACAAATCAAAAATGCTACAAATATGAGAAAATTGGACAGTATTTAAGATTCTGTACAAGTATAAGAAATATCAGGGGTGAAATAATTAGGAAACGCGCCTATTTGTAGGCATTTGTCTTAGAACAGGTATGATAAAGCTAAAAAATCTGTCAACTTAATAACTTCTATGGACAAAAAAAAAAAATAAATGTTGAAATTTTTGAAACGAGAACCATAGGATAAGTTGATTCTTGAGCAGCCATATCATGCGTCTCAAAGTCCTTATTGGGAAAACTTAACAGAAAGAATTTAGTAATGAAAAATACAAATTCTCAACAAATTTTTGGTGTAGGCGGTGAAGGACATAAAATATTAGGTATTGTCACACTCCCCATTAGACTTCAAGGGTTAGTTATTAAGTTCAACTTCTATGTAATTCAAGATTTAACTCTGGATAGAAATATATGACATAACGCTTCAGCACCATTTTTCCACAATCGTTGTAGCTTATCTGGTTTTTTTTAATTTTCTGGCTCAAAAAGTTCCGGGAAATAGTTTTTCAACCAATTTCTTTGCGAAATTGCCTGACCCAGGAATTGACAAAAGTAAAAAAAAGGATCCTAAAAGTATGTATTTATTATTAACTTAAATTCAACTGACTATTAAATTCATTATTTTAAAGCTTGTCATTACATGTACATGTGAAAAGCATAATTTACTTCGTTGTAACAGCAGTATATCATTCTTTGATCATCCATACATGTATATATGTATTGTAAATATAGAAGTTCTCTTTACATTTTAATCTGTTTCATCAGTATCTCAAAAAAATACAACCCAAATATTTTTTTCAATTGTTTAAGTCTTAAAAAATAACACAGTGTCAAGTATTTTCATAAACTAATGAACTTTTACATAATTACTATGATTAGTGTATATGCTAGTGTCTTTATTTAATTAGGGAAAAAAGGAGAATCCCACCCTCCACAAGCATGTTCAGCAACATGGTGGACCTCACACTATCTGACACAGGTTCAGATACAGTATGTATGAAATACTTATTATATACAACCTCTTATCATGCAAAATAACAACGAGATAAATCAATATTAAAGATTAAAGACAAAATAATGAATTAATATAACTCTAAATATAGATCTTACATGAATAAAAGAAAATCAGTGTCATTTGATTAAGTAATTTACCGAATCAAAACAATCAAAGTTTTATTATGTTTTGTACATAATTTCTCTTATAAATGAACGATTACCTCAGTTTTGAAACCCTTGATAGATAAAACAGTATTGTTGTTGTTTGTTTATTTTTCATTTTTTTTTAATCAACTCTTTCTTTTTCATTGTAGGAAAGTAAAAAGGACAACAACAAATGCATACCAGATATACAGGAGCAACTAATGACACTATAGTAAGTTATGATAATTTTCAGTGATATATACATTATGTTGTTAACTAATAAATACTCAATGTATCATTAATCTTGAATTAAAAAAAAACAATGCAGTGATTTCTTTGAACAGTAAACAAAGAAATGAATACTTTTTTTAAATTGAAATGGTAAGCAAAGGTATATATTTTTTTATCTTTCAGCTGGATGACCTAGATAAAGTTCTAGGTGCAAGCACTATAACAAAGCCTATATGGCCCCAACCTTGACCTTCTCAACCTGAGTCTGAAGCATCTCAGTCTACTTTGTACATTATTTTGAGGCAATGACAATGCAAGATAAATAAATTTGTCTTTCTAAATTTGTTGTTTAATCATATTGTCTATCATAGCTGAGATTTGGGATAGAGTCTGTATTTGAAGAATCCAGGCCACATTCACCAAAAGCAACGGTTCTTTCAGTTTTCATATTTTCCACCAAAGTATCTAAATATTCATCCAAAATTTCTTCACGAGTTGTTTGAACAGTTTTAGGGTGGATCCCAAAAGAGAAGTATAGTTCCGGTATTGTTGTTAGGAGTTTTGTTTTATCAACAAATCGCACACAAAGACTCATCTTTTCCTTATTCTGACTTTAAACTTCATCTGCTAGTACACTGAAAAATTTGGCTTCTTGAATTTCTGCAATGAATTTGCTGCGTATCATGTCTCCCACAACATTTATCAGTTCATTTTGGTTTGTTGGTGAAAGGTATTTTGCATTTTGCTGCTTTGGATTCTCTAAATGTTCCTTTAGCAAGTCGTCTTTTTTATTCATAACTTTCAAAAGAGCTAAAAATTTTCCTGGATTTCCCGGTGATGACAGATGCTCATTATTTCCCCTCAAAGCAATGCACTGCCTTGAATAATACAAGATTGCATCAACTATTGATGACATGATTTGTCTGTTCTCTGCAACCCTTTTAGCCTTTTCTGTGTTTACTTTGTATGGCAGAGTTTTATTTGGATTATCAAATCTTTGAATGAAACTTTCTGCTTCCATGGCAGTTTCAGTGTGAGATTCTTTCAAGAAATGGCCAAATTTATCTTTACTTCCTTTCATTGTTTCTGTAAGTTTAGTCCACCTTTTCAGATGATTTTCTGATTTGCTATCGTGGCAAAAACATTAATAACATAGAACGCCAATTGCAATTATGTCTAAACAGAATCGAAAAA
>MJUU01035893.1:4864-17945 GCA_002080025.1 Modiolus philippinarum
TGTTGCAAAATTAATGCTTAAAGAGGAAAACGCACTGAAAATGCCCTCACACACCATTTCGTGTGAAAAAATGTCAACATATTCAAGACAGCAAGGTAGCAAAATATATGACCCTTTGATATACAGAAATCAAAATTACAGTTACTACAGTATTTATTATTTTTTACCACATAGCCGATGCCTCTGCTGGTAAACTGTAGTCAACAACCCAGTAGTCGGTACTTCGGTGCTTTGTCTTGAAACTTGCAATAAATAAATTTTGCTTAAAAATTAGGGGTATCCACCCTTGTATAGTTTGGTGGTCAGCTGTTTTTAGCTTTTCATTTGGATCTTTTGATGATTTGTTCTCTATTAAAGTTTACAAAATTTGGTTTAAAGTTTTCAAAATACTTGATTTGATCTGTACTGAAAAGACATATATGTTGCCAAAATTGGCATATACAGGAGCTAAATTTACGGTCATCGGTATTTTATTATCTATTGCGGCACATTCTTTCCGCTCCCCTTCCCAGGAATACGTCCATTCAAAAACGAGTAACAATTATGTGAAATCAAAGTCCTGCGCTTTAAGTTATTATAAACAGAAAATAATTTTTGATAGAGACGTGGACTATATGAGGTTATTTACGCTGACATAAACAACATTGTAATTTGAATCAAGGTGATATAGAAGGATATTAAATTTTCTCATCTACAAAATCGAATTATTCACAAAATGTATTGTACACATAATTGAACCCTGCGGTATTCGGACCCAAATCATGGAATTTTGCACCCGCATCTGAAAATTGTGACATTCTGTCGACTATGGTATTTTATCGCCCTACCATTGGATTTTCAACCCCCTTTCAAACCATGTTACTTGTATGTAAAATATTAATTCTCTATCCTGCCATAGTATTCTTACCCCCTATCACCTCCATCTGTAAATTTTGGCATTTCTTTTACCAAGGTATTTTGACCCTCCTAACATGGGATTTTGACCCCCCATTCCAAACATGTAAATTGTATGTTGAGATATTAATTTCTCTATGCTGCCATGGTATTCTGACTCCCTATCATGGAAATTTGCATCTCCATCTGAAAATTATGACATTTTGTCAATCATAGTATTTTGACCCCCTACCATTGGATTTTGAACCCCCTGTCAAAACATGTTAATTGTATGTTAAGATATTAATTCTCCATGCTGCCATGATATTCTGACAACCTACCATGAAATTTTGCGGCCCCATCTGAAAATTGTGACATTTTGTCAACCATGGTTCTATGACCCCGATACCATTGGATTTTCAACCCCCTTTCAAAGCTTGTAAATTGTATGTTAAGATATTAATTTCTCTATGTAGCCATGGTATTTTAAACCCCTATCGTGGAATTTTGCACCCCCATCTGAAAATTGTGACATTTTATCAACCATGGGATTTTGAACCCCCTTTTTGAGAATATGAAATAAAGGAGGTTCAATTTTCCTTGATGAAGTTCAAAATAAAATGGAATGAAATTGATCCCGGGGTCAATTTTCTATATGGAATTTTGAACCTGGGGGTCAATTTTTTTGGGGTTCGAAATTCCATATGACACCGGTCTTGTGTTTCCTGAGCTTGGTCTTCAGCGCTTGGGTCAAATGCACGTTCCCCTCTAAATGTTGTGAGCACACTCGCACAGACAGTCCACCAAACTGCGGTCGGCTTTAGCGATGATTTGTTTACTGATGCAGGGTTTGGCTTTTTGTAGATACAACAAGTCGTTGGATGGTTTTTGCAAACGTGAAGATACCATGTTACCACATCAGCGTTTCCATCACGACTGACGTCGAGACGTCATCGCGTACTTATTTATTCGTCCTAATACCCAGTTTGTGTTTCGCCCGGGAAGATGCGACTTCTTAATCTGAGTCTGTCCGAGGTCTGTTGTTTCATGTCTAAAAGCAAGTAACTGTGAGGTTCGGATGTAGCTGCGGCAAATGTCTGTAACATGTACGAAGATTTTCATAGAAACATCTGTTGAGCCATGCTGAAAATCTGCGACACGTCTTTCAGTTTTTTAAACAGCACAATGTAGTGCGCAAAATGGGCAATCTTTGTAAAGGACCTTTAGGACATCATTCCTATAAAGTTTTGTTGAATTGTTTCAGTGGTTTCAGAGGAGAAGATGAAAATGTGATTTTCCCATCGGGTCCTATGTTAAACCGAAGTTCCGCGCTGGCGGCCATGTTTTATATCCGATCGGAACGAAATGAGCAATCTTTGTAATGACCTTTAGTACATCATTCCTATACAGGTTGGTTGAATTGGCTTCAGTGGTTTCAGATATGATGAAAATGTGATTTTCCCATAAGGTCCAATGTTAAACTATGCTTGATGCTGGTGGCCAGGTTTTTTTTTATCGAATCAAAAAAAAGATGAGCAATCTTTGCGAAATTCCTTAAGTACATCATTCCTGTAAAGTTTGATTGAATTTGCTTCCGTGGTTTCAGAGGAGAAGATGAAAAATGTGATTTTTGCTTTAGGGTTTAATCTTAAACCTAAGTGCTGCACTGGCGTCCATGTTTTTTATCGGATCGTAAGGAAATGAGCATTCTTTGTAATGACATTTAGTACATCATTCCTATAAAGTTTGGTTGCATTTGCTTCAGTGGTTTCAGAGGAGAAGATGAAAATGTAATTTTCCCATAGGGTCCAATGTTAAACTATTTTTAGTGCTAACGGCTATCTTTTTTTTCGGATCGGAACAAAATGAGCAATCTTTGTTAAGGACATTAAGTAAATCATTCCTGCAAAGTTTGGTTGAATTTGCTACAGAGGAGGAAATGTGATTTATCCCCTAGGGTCCAATGGTAGATCTAAGTTCCATACTGGCGGCCAAGTTTTTTATCGGATCGGAACAAAATGTGCTTTGTAAATGACCTTTAGTACATCATTCCTATAAAGGTTGGTTGAATTTCCTTCAGTTGTTTCAGAGGAGAAAAAAAATGTGATTTTCCCATAGGGTCCAATGTTAAACTAAGCTTCGCGCTGGCGGTCATGTTTTTATCCAAACGAAATGAGCAATCTTTGTAAAGGACCTTTAGTACATCATTCCTGTATAGTTTTGTTAAATTTGCTTCAGTGGTTTCAGAGGAGAAGATGAAAATGTGATTTTCCCTTAGGGTCCAATGTTAAACTATGTTCGGTGCAAGCGGCCATGCCTTTTATCGGATCGGAACAAAATGAACAGTCTTTTTAAGGGCCTTTAGTAAATCGTTCATGTAAAGTTTGGTTGAATTTGCTTCAGTGGTTTCAGAGGAGAAGACGAAAATGTAATTTTTCCCATAGGGTCCAATGTAAACCAAATTTCCGCGCTGGCTGCCATGTTTTTTTATCGGATCTGAACATAGTGAGCAATCTTTGTGAAGGACCTTTAGTGAATCATTCCTATAAAGTTTGGTTGAATTTGCTTCGGTGGTTTCAGAGATGATGAAAATGTGATTTTCCCATAAGGTCCAATGTTAAACGATGCTTGGTGGCGGTGGCCATGTTTTTTATCGAATCGGGAAAAAATGAGCAGTAATTTTTGTTAAAGACCTTTAGTACATCATTACTGTAAAGTTTGGTTGAATTTGCTTCAGTGGTTTCAGAGCAGAAGATGTGATTTTTGCTATAGGGTTCACTGTTAAACCTGTATTCCGCACTGGCGTCCATGTTTTTTATTGGATGGTAAAGAAATATGGAATATTTTAAAGGACCTTTAGTACATCATTCTTATTAAGTTTGGTTTAATTTCCTTCAGTGGTTTCAGAGGAGAAGATGAAAATGGAATTTTCCCGTAGGGTCCAATGTTAAACTATTTTCGGTGCCAGCCGCCATGTTTTTTATCGGATCGGAAGAAAATCGGCAGTCTTTATTAAGGACATTCATAAAATGATTTCTGTAAAGTTTGGTTGAATTTGCTTCAGTGGTTTCAGAGGAGAAGATGAAAATGTGATTTTTCCGATAGGGTCTAATGGTAAACTTAAGTTCCGCGCTTTCGGCCGTGTTTTTTATCTGATCTGAAAGAAATGAGCAATCTTTGTAAAGTACGACTTGTACATCATTCCTATAAAGTTTGGTTGAATTTGCTTCAGTGGTTTCAGAGAAGATGAAAATGTGATTTTTTTTCCTGCCTTTATTGTTTCTGGTGTTGCCATTGTCCTTGGATTGTTCGCTTTTAGATTGACGGTTCGGTTCTCACTTACTTTTAACATGGGGTCCAATGTTAAACCTAAGTTCCGCACTGGCGGCCATGTTTTTTATCGGATCGGAACGAAATGAGGAATCTCTGTTAAGGACACTCTATACATCATTCCTGTAAAGTTTGGTTGAATTTGCTTCAGTGGTTTTGGATGAGAAGATGAAAATGTGATTTTCCAATAAGGTCAAACGTTAAACTATGCTTGGCGCCGTCGGCCATGTTTTTTATCGAATCGGGGAAAAATTAGCAATCTTTGTTAAGGACCTTTAGTACTTAATTCCTGTAAAGTTTGGTTGAATTTGCTTCATTGGTTTCAGAGGAGAAGATGAAAATGTGATATTTCCTCCAGGGGCCAATGTTAGACCTAAGTTCTGCACTGGCGGTCATTTTTTTTATCAGGTCCTAAAGAAATGAGCAAACTTTGTAAAGGACCTTTAGTACATCATTCTTATAAAATTTGGTTGAATGTTCTTCAGTGGTTTCAATGCAGAAGATAAAAATGTGATTTTCCCATTGGGTCCAATGTTAAACTATGCTCGTTGCCAGCGGCAATGTCTTTTATCGGATCGGACCAAAATGGGCAATCTTTGTTAAAGACCTTAAGTAAATCGTTCCTGTAAAGTTTGGTTGAATTTGCTTCAGTGGTTTCAGAGAAGATGAAAATGGGATTTTTCCCATAGGCTCCATTGGTAAACCTAATTTCCGCGCTGGCGGCCATGTTTTTTATCGGATTGGAACAAAATGAAGAATCTGTGTGAAGGACCTTTAGGACATCATTGCTATAAATTGTCGTTGAATTTGCTTCCGTGGTTTCAGAGGAGAAGATGAAAATGTGATTTTCCCATAGGGTCCAATGTTAAACTAAGTTCCGTGGTAGCGGTCACGTTTTTTATCGGATCAGAACGAAAGGAGCAATATTTGTAAAGGACCTTCAGTACACATTTCCTATAAAGTTTGGTTGAATTTGCTTCAGTAGTTTAAGAAGAGAAGATGAAAATGTGATTTTTCTTATAGGGTCTAATGTTAAACTAAGTTCCGTGCTAGCGGTCATGTTTTTTATCGGATCGGAACGAAATGAGGAATCTTTGTAAATGACCTTAAGTACATCATTTCTATAAAGGTTGGTTGAATTTGCTTCATTGGTTTCAGAGGAGAAGATGAAAATGTGATTTTTCCCATAGGGTCCAATGTTAAAGTATGTTCGCAGCCAGCGGCCATGTCTTTAATCGGATCGGAACAAAATGGGCAATCTTTGTTTAGGACTTTTAGTAGATCATTCCTGTTAAGTTTGGTTGAATTTGCTTTTGTGGTTTCGGAGGAGAAGATGAAAATGTGATTTTTCCAACTCCATTGGTACACCCAATTTCCGCGCTGACGGCCATGTTTTTTATCGGATCGGAACAAAATGAACAATCTTTGTGAAGGACCTTTAGGACATCATTCCTATAAAGTTTTGTTGAATTTGCTTCAGAGGTTTCAGAGGAAAAGATGAAAATGTGATTTTCCCATTCGGTACTATGTCAAACCTAAGTTCCGCTCTGGTGGCCATATTTTTTATCGGATCCAATTGAAATGAGCAATCTTTGTAATGACCTTTAGTACATCATTCCTATAAAGGTTGGTTGAATTTGCTTCAGTGGTTTCAGAGGAGAAGATGAAAATGTGATTTTTCCTATAGGGTCCAATATTAAAGTAAGTTCCGTGCTAGCGATTATGTTTTTTATCGTATCGGAACGAAATGGGAAATATTTGTAATGGACCTTTAGTACACCTTTCCTATAAAGTTTGAATTTGCTTCGGTGGTTTCAGAAGAGAAGATGAAAGTGTCCTTTTTCCCAAAGGGTCCAATGTTAAACTATGTTCGGTGCTAGCGGCCATGTCTTTTATCGGATCGGAACAAAATGGGCAATCTTTGTTAAGGACCTTAAGTAAATCATTCCTGTAAAGTTTGGTTGAATTTGCTTCAGTGGTTTCGGAGGAGAAGATGAAAATGTGATATTTCCCATAGGGTCCGATGGAAAACCAAATTTCCGCGCTGGCAGTTTGTTTTTTATCGATCCAAACGAAATGAGCAATTTTTGTAAAAGATCTTTAGTACATCATTCCTGTAAAGTTTGGTTGAATTTGCTTTAGTGGTTTCAGAGGAGAAGATGAAAATGGGATTTTCCCATAGGGTCCTATGTTAAACCTAAATTCCGCGCTGGCAGCCATGTTTTTTATCGGATCTGAAGGAAATGAGAAAGATTTGTATAGGACATTCCATATCTCATTTCTGTAAAGTTTGGTTTAATTGGCTTCAGTGGTTTCAGATATGATGAAAATGTGATTTTCCCATAAGGTCCAATGTTAAACGATGCTTGGCAGTGAGCATGTTTTTTATCGAATCGGGAAAAAGATGAGCAATCTTTGCGAAATTCCTTAAGTACATCATTCCTGTAAAGTTTGATTGAATTTGCTTCAGTGGTTTCAGAGGAGAAGATGAAAATGTGATTTTTGCTATAGGGTTCAATCTTAAACTTAAGTTCCGCACAAGCGTCCATGTTTTTTATCGGATAGTCATTCTTTGTAATGACATTTAGTACATCATTCCTATAAAGTTTGGTTGAATTTGCTTCAGTGGTTTCAGAGGAGAAGATGAAAATGTGATTTTCCAATAAGGTCAAATGTTAAACTATGCTTGGTGCCGTCGGCCATGTTTTTTATCGAATCGGGAAAAAAATAGCAATCTTTGTTAAGGACCTTTAGTACATAATTTCTGTAAAGTTTGGTTGAATTTGCTTCAGTGGTTTCAGAGGAGAAGATGAAAATGTGATATTTCCTGTAGGGTCCGATGTTAGACCTAAGTTCTGCACTGGCTGTCATTTTTTTTATCGGGTCTTAAAGAAATGAGCAAACTTTGTAAAGGACCTTCAGTACATCATTCTTGTAAAATTTGGTTGAATTTGCTTCAGTGGTTTCAGAGGAGAAGATGAAAATGTGATTTTCCCATAGGGTCCAATGTTAAACTATGCTCGTTGCCAGCGGCAATGTCTTTTATCGGATCGGAACAAAATGGGCAATCTTTGTTAAGGACCTTTAGTAAACCGTTCCTGTAAAGTTTGGTTGAATTTGCTTCAATGGTTTCAGAGAAGAAATATTTGGTTTTATCTGCACCGATGAGACATAAGTTGTCGAAATGCGCATATGCAGGAAATAAATTAACAGTAACTTCGGTATTTTCTATTTATTACCACTGGGCAGATGCCTCTGCTGGTGGACTGTTAGTCCCCGAGGGTATTCACCAATCCAGTAGTCAGTACTTCGGTGCTGACCCGAAAACCGATTTTATTAAACCTTGCAATATCTAAAATGTACAAAATTTTGTTTAAAACTAAGGAGTATCTCCCTCATGCACAGCTCTGTCCTTAGCTGAACTTTGGCTTTCCTATTTAGATCCTTTTGGTTATTTGTTCTCCATCAGCTTTTACACNGTAACTTCGGTATTTTGTATTTATTACCACTGGGCCGATGCCTCTGCTGGTGGACTGTTAGTCCCCGAGGGTATTCACCAACCCAGTAGTCAGTACTTCGGTGCTGACCCGAAAACCGATTTTATTGAACCTTGCAATATCTAAAATTTACAAAATTTTGTTTAAAACTAAGGAGTATCTCCCTCATGCACAGCTCTGTCCTTAGCTGCACTTTGGCTTTCCTATTTAGATCCTTTTGGTTACTTGTTCTCCATCAGCTTTTACACGTTTTTGGTGATTGGACTTCCAAATATTTGGTTTTATCTGCACTGATGAGACATAAGTTGTCGAAATGCGGATATGCAGAAAATACATTAACAGTAACTTCGGTATTTTGTATTTATTACCACTGGGCCGATGCCTCTGCTGGTGGACTGTTAGTCCCCGAGGGTATTCACCAACCCAGTAGTCAGTACTTCGGTGCTGACCCGAAAACCGATTTTATTGAACCTTCCAATATCTAAAATTTACAAAATTTTGTTTAAAACTAAGGAGTATCTCCCTCATGCACAGCTCTGTCCTTAGTTGAACTTTGGCTTTCCTATTTAGATCCTTTTGGTTATTTGTTCTCCATCAGCTTTTACACGTTTTTGGTGATTGGACTTCCAAATATTTGGTTTTATCTGCACTGATGAGACATAAGTTGTCGAAATGCGCATATGCAGAAAATAAATTAACAGTAACTTCGGTATTTTGTATTTCTATAAAGGTTGGTTGAATTTGCTTCATTGGTTTCAGAGGAGAAGATGAAAATGTGATTTTTCCCATAGGGTCCAATGTTAAAGTATGTTCGCTGCCAGCGGCCATGTCTTTTATCGGATCGGAACAAAATGGGCAATCTTTTTTTGGGCCTTTAGTAAATCATTCCTGTTAAGTTTAGTTGAATTTTCTTTAGTGGTTTCCGAGGAGAAGATGATAATGTGATTTTTCCCACTCCATTGGTACACCCAATTTCCGCGCTGACGGCCATGTTTTTTATCGGATCGGAGCAAAATGAACAATCTTTGTAAAGGACCTTTAGGACATCATTCCTATAAAGTTTTGTTGAATTTGCTTCAGAGGTTTCAGAGGAGATGAAAATGTGATTTTCCCATTCGGTACTATGTCAAACCTAAGTTTCGCTCTGGCGGCCATGTTTTTTATCGGATCCAAAAGAAATAACTAAATACCGAAGTTACTGTGAATTTTGATTCTGCATATGCGCATTTCGACAACTTATGTCTCTTCAGTGCAGATAAAATGAGCAATCTTTGTAATGACCTTTAGTACATCATTCCTATAAAGGTTGGTTGAATTTGCTTCAGTGGTTTCAGAGGAGAAGATGAAAATGTAATTTTTTCTCATAGGATCCAATGTTAAACTTTGTTCGGTGCCAGCGTCTATGTCTTTTATCGGACCGGAACAAAATGGGCAATCTTTGTTAAGGACCTTTAGTAAATGATTCCTGTAAAGTTTGGTTGAATTTGCTTTAGTGGTTTCAGAGGAGAAGATGAAAAAGTTATTTTTCCCATGGGGTCCGATCGGAAACAAAGTTTCCGCGCTTACGGCCATGTTTTGAATCGGATCCAAACGAAATGACCAATCTTTGTTACAGACCTTTAGTACATCATTCCTGTAAAGTTTGGTTGAATTTGCTTCAGTGGTTTCAGAGGAGAAGATGAAAATGTGATTTTCTCATAGGGTCCGATGTTAAACTATGTTCGGTGCCGGCGGACATGTCTTTTATGGGATCGGAACAAAATGGGTAATCTTTGTTAAGGACCTTTAGTAAATCATTCCTGTAAAGTTTGATTGAATTTGCTTTAGTGGTTTCAAAGGAGAAGATGAAAATGTGATTTTTCCCATAGGGTCCTATGTTTGACCTAAGTTCCGCGCTGGCGGCCATGTTTTTTTTATCGGATCGTAATGAAATGAGCAATCTTTGTAAATGACCTTTAGTACATCATTCGTTTAAAGGTTGATTGAATTTGCTTCAGTGGTTTCAGGGGAGAAGATGAAAATGTGATTTTCCCATAGGGTGCAATGTTAAACTAAGTTCCGCGCTGGCGGTCATGTTTTTTATCGGATCAGAACGAAATGAGCAATCTTTGTGAAGGACATTTGGTAAATCGTTCCTATAAAGGTTAATTGAATTTGCTTCAGTGGTTTCAGAGGATTTTCCAACAAGGTCCAATGTTAAAATATGCTTGGTGCCAGTGGCCATGTTTTTTATTCAATCGGGAAAAAAATGAGCAATCTTTGTTAACGAACTTTAGTACACCATTCCTGTAAAGATTGGTTTGATGAAAATGTGATTTTCCCATAGGGTCCAATGTTAAACTATGTTCGGTACCAGCGGCCATGTTTTTTATTGAATCGGAATATAATGAGCAATCTTTGTCAAGGACATTTAGCAAATCATTCCTGTAAAGTTTGGTTGAATTTGCTTCGGTGGTTTCAGAGGAGAAGATGGAAATGCGATTTTCCAACAAGCTCCAATGTTAAACAATGCTTGGTGGCGGTGGCCATGTTTTTTATTGAATCGGGAAAAAATGAGCAATCTTTGTTAACGAACTTAGTACATCATTCCTGTAATTTTTGGTTGAATTTGCCTCAGTTGTTTCAGAGGAGAAGATGAAAATGTGATTTTTCCTATAGGGGTCATTGTTAAACAAAAGTTCCGCACTGTTGGCCATGTTTTTTATCGGATCGTTTAGAAATGAGCAATCTGTGTAAAGGACCTTTAGTACATCATTCCTCTTAAGTTTGGTTGAATTTGCTTCAGTGGTTTTAGAGGGGAAGATGAAAACGTGATTTTTCCCATAGGGTCCAATGTTAAATTAGGTTCCGCGCTGGCGGTCATGTTTTTTATCGGATCGGAACGAAATGAGGAATCTTTGTAAAGGACGTTTAGTACGTCATTCCTGTAAAGGTTGGTTTCAGTGGTTTCAAAGAAGATGAAAATGTGATTTTCCCGTAGGGTCCAATGTTAAAATATGTTCAGTGCCAGCGGCCAATGTTAAATTAGGTTCCGCGCTGGCGGTCATGTTTTTTATCGGATCGGAACGAAATGAGGAATCTTTGTAAAGGACGTTTAGTACTCCATTCCTGTAAAGGATTGCTTCAGTGGTTTCAAAGAAGATGAAAATGTGATTTTCCCGTAGGGTCCAATGTTAAAATATGTTCAGTGCCAGCGGCCATGTTTTTATCGGATCGAAACAAAATTTGCAATCTTTGTTAAGGACTTTTAATAAACTATTCGTGTAAAGGTTGGTTGAATTTGCTTCAGTGAATTTAGAGGAGAAGATGAAATTATGACTTTTCCCATAGGGACCAATGTTAAACCTAAGTTCCGCGCTGGCGGCCATGTTTTTTATCGGATCGGATCAAAATGAGCAATCTTTGTTAAGGACCTTAAGTAAATCTTTCCTATGAAGTTTTGTTGAATTTGCTTCAGTGGTTTCAGAGGAGAAGATGAAAATGTCCTATGTTAAACCTAAGTTCCGTGCTGGCAGCCATGTATTTTATCGGATTGGAACGAAATGAGCAATCTTTGCAACTGACCTTAGAACATCATTCCTATAAAGATTGGTTGAATTTGCTTCAGTGGTTTCAGAGTAGAAGATGACAATGTGATTTTTCTCACAGGGTCCTATCTTAAACCTAAGTTTCGCGCTGGCGGACATGATTTTATCGGATCTGAACGAAATGAGCAATATTTGTAAAAGACCTTCCATACATCATTCTGATCTTTAGATTTAGATTTAGATCTTTTTGGTTATTTGTTCTCTATCAGTTTTTATACATCTTTGAGTTTATGATCTTCCCAACGTTTAGATTTTATCTGCACTGATGAGACATAAGTTGTCGAAATGCGCATATGCAGAATTTAAAATTCACAGTAATTTCGGTATTTAGTCATCTGAAAAGTTTGGTTGAATTCGCTTCAATGGTTTTAGAGGAGAAGATGAAAATGTGAAAAATTTACATACGACGAACGACTGACGACGGACGCCAGTGATAGAAATAGCTCACACTGACCCAAAAGGTGAGCTAAAAAGTCTTCTATACCACCAATATTAATACAATCGATACAAACTACACCAACATATTTACATCATTCCGAGTTGAGTTTTCATTTAGGTTTGGTACGGCTGAATACTTTTAGAAGTCAAGTTTATATGACAGGTGTTCGACTGCAATGCACCCGCCTAGATGATACCACAGACAAATATTGTGTATTTATTCATTACAGTTGCTAAGAAAAACTACTTGAATGTGAAACTATTTGGCAAATTTACAGTCACTCAACCGCACAATTGAGGTCAATGTAATAGACAAGTGGCAGACTGCAAGGTGCCTTCTAAAACACATAAATACATATAATATAGTGGATTTAGATGCCA
The DNA here is from genome assembly GCA_002080025.1 of Modiolus philippinarum. NCBI lineage: Eukaryota > Metazoa > Mollusca > Bivalvia > Mytilida > Modiolidae > Modiolus > Modiolus philippinarum. The sequence continues at coordinate 16,971 of MJUU01035893.1, forward strand.
TCACTGCTGAGAAATTACTTAAATGCGAAACAATGTTACAATATTTATGAAATTAGTGAACCATAAAAACGAAGTCAATATCATCCGAAACATAAATTACTGGAAAATGTTACAATGTTTATGTAATTAGTGAGCCATAAAAACGAAGTCAATATCATCCGAAACATAAATAACTGGCAATTGATATTTTAAGGCATCTGTCGACCAAAGAATCCCTGTTCATCTTTTGTTAAAGCATGACAAGGTTGTGGAAGAGGTTGCCGGAAAGTAATACCTATATATTTCAGCGACTTTCTTCGCACGCGACACAAAATATTATAATGCAGAGTGCTATAAGAATGTGCTCTTATAAATTTATGCAGTAAAGCTATAGAAAAGAGTTGAGACTAATGGGATAACTGTACTGTATTTGAAGTTTTGGGGGCATCAATTAGGGATTTGATGGTAGTTAATTGGGTGTACTGGCGACACATTAGTAGTTGCACACATAAACCACTGGTTTAATATAAAATCCGGACGAATATAAATTAATTATTGTTTATTATATAATGGGACTATACTCTCCGTAGAGTAATATTACAATTCGTCCTTCTGATGTTAATTCCAATAATGATTAATGCAATAGACATTGTAAATGTGTGCAACTCATTAGAATGGAGATATCTGTATTTTGTTAAAATTTGACAAATGGATCATTGTACGGATATTTCTACATTTCCATCAATTCATTTCAAATACATATACCGGCGTTTCAAGGCTAAACGTCTGGGAAATCTTCGTGTGTTAATCTATAACTCAATATTTTTAAGTCTGAACATCTTTCGAATGCCACAGACCGGATTTACATCATAAAAATTATACATTAATTAATTGATTAAATGTTGCTTTAAAGAACTTTTGTTCTGTGAATAAATGTCTGCTAGAAGTTGGAGAAGAAAACAGCGGATTTCGTACAACTGTTGTGGAGAAAAAGAG
>MJUU01035899.1:24778-66604 GCA_002080025.1 Modiolus philippinarum
TTTTTTGTTATGTTGTTCATCTTCACTCCTAAGGAGGTGACAGAGGGTTTCCCTCATTTTTCCCACTTCCCAGTTGTGTTTTCCCCATTTTCCTAAATTTTTTACCCCATTTGCAAAAAAGTGTCACTCCCCCCCACTTCGGTCTGAAAGTGTCCTATTTATACAAAGAGTTGATGTGACTGTAAATTGTTTTAGAACAAATAAGTTTTAAAACAAAGGACTTAAACCTGGCTACAAGGAGTTAGGTGGTGTCTAATGATACCCCTGCCTTTGAGCAGATAATACAGACAAATAGGAGGTAAAGGATAGGCCTTCCTAGTCTGGGGGACCAGGAACCAAAGTCCTTCAAATATCAGATAAGCTGACTTGAACCATGCTACAAGGAGAAAGGTGGTGTCTAACGAAACCCCTGCCTTTGAGCAGATAATACAGACATATAGGAGGTAAAGGGGTGGCCTTCCTAGTCTGGGGCATCAGGATCGATCATAATTGAACCAAAATCCTTCAAATATTAGATCAGCTGACTTGAACCTTGCTACAAGGAGTTAGTTGGTGTCTTTTCTGATCCTATGAAAAACATGGCCGCTAGCACGAAATGTAGTTGAACATTGGACCTTATTTTCATCTGCTCCTCTGAAACCACTGAAGCAAATTTAACCAAACTTTACAGGAATGGTGTTTGAAGGTTCTTAACGAAGATTGCTCATTTTGTTCAGATCCGATGAAAAAAATGACCGCTAGCATGGAGCATAGCTTAAAACATTGTACCCTATGGGAAGATCATATTTTCATCTTCTCCTTTGAAACCATTGATGCAAATTCAAGCAAACTGTACAAGAAGGATGTACCAAAGGTCTTTACAAAGTTTGCCCATTTTGTTCTGATCCGACAAAAAACACAACAGCAAGCGCGAAACTTAGGTTTAACATTGGAACCTGGGAAAATCACATTTTCATCTTCTCCTGAGAAACCGCTGAAGCAAATTCAACAGAACTTTACAGGAATGGTGTACTAAAGGTCCTAAACAAAGATTGCCCATTTCGTTGAGATCCGATAAATACATGGCAGCCAGCACGAAACATAGTAACATTGGACTTTATGTGAAAAATCACATCTTTATCTCCTCAGAAACTGAAGCAAATTCAACCAAATTTTACAGGATTGATGTTCTAAAGGGCTTTACAAAGATTGTTCATTTTGTTCCGATCTGACAAAAGACATAGCCGCGGAACTTAGGTTAAACTTTGGGAAAAACTAAGTTTCATCTTCTCTGAAACTGTTGAAGCAAATACATTGTACAACCAAACTCATTTGTCCGATCCAATAAAAACATGGCCGCCAGCACAGTACATAGTTTTAACATTTGGCCTTATGGTAAAATCACATTTTCATCTTTTCTTCTTAAGCCACTGTATGAAAATTAATCAAACTTCACAGGTATGATGTACTTAAGGTCCTTTACAAAGATTGCTCATTTTGTTCTGATCCGACAGAAAACATGGCCACCAGTGTGGGACATAGTGTAAAATTGGACCTATGAGAAAATCTCTGAAACCACTGAAGCAAATTCAGTCAACCACACTTTAAAGGAATGATGTACAGAAGGTGCTTTACAAAAATTGCTTAGTTCGTTTTGATCTGACAAAAAGCATGAAGGTAGGCGCGGTACATAGTTTAACATTCGAGCCTATGAGAAAATCATCCTTTTCATCATCTCTGAAACTAATTTCAAGCAAATTTAACTAAACTGTATTAGAATGATGTATAGTATGTCCTTATAACTACAATGTTTTAACAAAATTGGGATTAAGGAATTAAATTTTAATGTAGAATTGTTGCATATAGTCCATAAATGCAAAAATTAGCTTTCGGATTTTTTCCCGGTTCTATCCTTGGTAAAATTCCTGAAATTGCCCAAGACTAACAATTTCTGAAATTTTTGTATACTATCAAATATTTTTTCATACGACATATAATTCTGGAAACCTAGAATTAAAAAATACGGTTCTGATTTTGGTAAATTTCCTGAAACTCTCAAAGACCAGCAATTTTTTAAGAATTCTTGTTAGTAACCATGCTTTTTCGATGAATTTGAACGAAAACAAATATTTTAAGATAGTTCGAGCCTAATAAAAATATCAGACAGAATTTTCTTATTTTAAGATATTTTGTACGCCTTAGTCCATTTGTTAAAAAAGATAAGATAAAAGTCTCCGATCATCTTTTCCTGTTATCAGGCTTTGAAAATCAGGCAAAATTCAGTATTTTTCGGCGATATTTACAGAGAATATATAAGGAAATGAGAGAACGTTCATATTGTTTAACTTTCATATGAAATAAATATCAGATAGATTTAAAAAAAAAAATTGACATACTTGAGCTGTATGTTGAGCTTAAAAATCTATATGTCACCGTTTGATTAAGAGAGATATTTTATATAATTTACAAAATAGACGGGGAAAAGGAGCTTATTCACGGGGAAGTGCATGCCAATCTATTATGACGTCACAATGAAAAGGCCAAATAAGGAATATTTCGGCTTGAAAATCAAGTCAATTCCGCGTCCGACCTGTGTTTTGCAAATGCGCCAATCGAATGCGCCGTGTAATAGTGTCGATCTACCTTAAAAAAATTTTTGATTTCAATTTTGGTAAATTTCCGGAAACTCTTAAAGACTAGTTGTTTTTGGAATTTTTCTTAGCAACAAGATATCAATATAGGTCAAATTATATTGACTGTGAAGTGATCAGGCGAGACAATAGGTTCCCCAGAACTTTTACGATTTTTAAATGAATTTACATTCTATCATTTGTTGTTAAACGTTCAAATATCAGATTCTTTTCTCCAAATACAAAAGTATTTCTTATTCTCGAGTTTTGAACTTGTGACATTTTGTGTGAATTAATTATGGGATTTCTAATTTTGTGTGGGATTTTTTTTATGCCCCAGATCTTTAGATCGGGGGCATATTGTTTTTGTTCTGTCTGTATGTCTGTCCGACACTTTAACCTGGATCGTAGCTTCTGAACCAGATGTGATAGGCCCTTCATATTTGGTATGTGTATTTATCATGTAAAGCTGATCACCATTATGCAAATTTCACTAAGGTAAGGTCAAAAGTCAAGGTCTTAGAGGTAAAAATGTAAAATCTAGATTTTGCTTTAGCTCGTTAATTACAATTGCTAGAGGGTTGATATTTTATATGTGAATAGATCCAATTAAGCTTACTTAATGATTATTTTTGTTGAGTCTTTTCAATTAATGACAGAGATAAAGGCATTCCCGATTTCCCCCCTCGAACTAATAACGTAAAAGATATTTTCAATATAACTCCAAGTCAAGTGCGTGATATTTTACAAGTTTTTGTTTTGGGTAAAGCTTCAGGTTCTGATAATGTTAGCCATCATATGTTGAAAAACACATGTAATACTATATGTTATCCATTATCATTGTTGTTTAATTTGTCTTTAAAATCTTCATATTTTCCTTCAAAGTGGAAAGAAGAAAATGTCATGGCCCTGTTTAAAAAAGATGATAAAACACTTGTTTCCAATTGTTGTCCTCTGTAGGAAAAGTTTTTGAAAGATTAGTGTTCAAAGAAGTTTATAATTTTATTTACTCTGAGGGTTTATTATATAGATATCAGTCCGGATTCATTCCTGGACACTCTACTGCACATCAGTTAATAGAAATATATTATAAAATTTGTCTATCCTAGGATAATCATGAAACTAGTTGCTTAATATTTTGCGACATCTCAAAAGCGTTTGATAGGGTATGGCACAAAGGTCTTTTAGTTAAATTAAAATCATATGGCATCCATGGAAAACTTCTCAAGTGGTTTGAAAGTTACATATCTGGCAGAAAACAAAAGGTATATCTATACAATTGTACTTCCCCGTTAAAAGAAGTAACAGCGGGCGTACCTCAAGGGTCAGTTTTGGGTCCTCTGCTTTTCCTAATATATGTAAATGATATAGCAGACAATCTTATTTCATCATCACGATTACTTGCAGATGATACTTCTCTGTTTTACTCGAGTCAAAATTCTCAATTCGTACAAAACGTTTTGAAAGACGACCTTGAAAAAATAAATGTTTGGTCAAAGGAGTGGTTAGTATCCTTTAACCCAAAGAAAACTAAAGCCATGGCATTATCAAATCAAAGAAATCCCCCTTTTATTGATATAATATTTGATAATGAAGATGTTGATATTGTTACATCACATAAGCATCTTGGAGTTACTTTCGATTCTGATGGAAAATTTCATACATATATAAGTGGAATCCTCCAGTCCGTTGGAAAGAAGCTATCAGTGCTGCGCAAATTTAAATTTACATTGAACAGAGATACATTGAATAAGATTTATCTAACATTTATTAGACCAACAATGGAATACGCTTGTGAACTTTGGGATGGTTGTGGGGTCGTATACGCTGATAAACTTGAAAAAATGCAGCTTGAAGCCGCACGAATAGTCACTGGCTTGCCAATGTTTGCTAGTCGCGAATCACTTTATTTTGAAACGGGCTGGGAATTACTTTCTGATAGAAGAAGAAAAAGGAGACTTAATTCATAACGACAAAGCTCCCTCATATCTATGTGATCTTTTACCTCCAAGGGTAGGAGAAATGACAAATTACAATTTAAGAAATAATATGAACTATACAGTCCCTGATTCTCGATTAGAAATAACAAAGAATTAATTCCCCCCTCAACTATCCGTGAATGGAATTCTTTAAACATAAATGTAAGGATCTCACCTAGTATAAGTATTTTCAAAAATTGTTTCACTAAATATCTTTACAAATCGCCAACCTATTTCAAATTTGGCGAAAGAAAAACTAATATTATTCACACAAGGAATCGCCATATGTGTAGTCAATTAAGATCTGATATGTATAGAGTAAATTTAGTATTTAACCCTTCTTGTTCCTGTGCAAATCCATTTGAAGATGCCATACACTCTTTTTTTTTGAATGTCCTAAATTTAGTGACGCTCGCCATGACCTTTTTTCGAGTTTACGGTTATTTAATGTTTCTTTTAATAGAACTTCTGTTAGCAGGTGACGAATCTTTGACATATGATGAAAATTGTACTAATTTTTCCTATGTTCACACATACATAAGACGAACTCAAATATTTTGATACATGTATTAGATTATATTTTACCATGAAACACTTTATGAGATTTTCTCAATATGCACACTCTATAACTTAAATAGTTTTGTTTGCATTTTTTTTCAAATTACTGTGACTTAGTTTGTTTTTTACACATTAAAATGTGTATCTAATCTATGTCGCCATTAACATTTCTGTTTATATTTATATGTATCGGGAGAGGACGTTTCATAATGTTTTGTAACTTTTGTCCAATCCCTTTTGCAAATTTGTTTTTGCGAATAAAATATGTTTAATAATTTAAAAGCTTAGTACAAATGTGAAAAAAATGGGTCAGGTCAAAGGTCAAGGTCATCAGGTGCAAATTTGAAAACTTTGACAAAAACATTAACATTGCCTATATCTTTTCAAATAGATGTGATAGGACCTTCATGCTTTCCCTGTATATTGGTCATATGACGCTGAACACCATTATTTAAATTTCTGTAATGTCGGGTCAAAGGTCAAGGTCACAGAGGCCAAAATATCAAAATCTAGATTTTGCTATAGCTCGTTAATTGCAATTGCCAGGACTTGATATTGTATATATGAGTAGATCTAATGGAGCTTAGTATAAATTCACCAAAATAAAAAATTTCGTCAGGTCAAAGGTCAAGGACACTTGAGTGCAAATTTTAAAACTTTAACAAAAACTTTTAGAACTTTTCAACCAGATGAGATATAACCCTCATTTTTGGCCTGTATAGATGAACAGCATTATGGAAATTTCACTAAGGTCAAGTCAAAGTTCAAGGTCACAGTGGTCAAAAGGTCAAAATATAGATTTTGCTATATCTCGTTAATAAGGCTTGCTAGAGGCTTTATATTCTATATGTGAATAGATCTAATGTCAAAATCTAGATTTTGCTTCTGCTCGTTAATTAAAATTGCTAGAGGATTGATATTTTACCTATGAATAGATCTAATGAAGCTTAGTACAAATGCGCAAAAAAAATGGTCAGGTCAAAGGTCAAGGTCACTGAGTGCAAATTTGAAAACTTTGACAAAAACTTTATAATTGCCTATATCTTTTCAAATAGATGTGATAGGGCCTATATCTTTTCAAATAGATGTGATAGGGCCTTCATATTTTGCCTGTATATTGGTCATATGAAGCTGAAAAACATTATTTAAATTTCTGTAAGGTCAAGTCAAAGGTCAAGGACACAGAGGTCAAAATATCAAAATCTAGATTTTGCTATAGTTTGTTAATTGCAATTGCCAGGGACTTGATATTGTATATATGAGTAGATCTAATGGAGCTTAGTAAAAATTCACCAAAAAAATTTTTGGTCAGGTCAAAGGTCAATGTCATTGAGTACTAATTGGAAAACTATAGCTCGTTAATTACACTTGCTGGAGGCTTCATATTCTATATGTGAACAGATCTAATAGAGTTTAGTACAAATCCACCAAGAAATTAGGGTAAGGTCAAAGGTCAATGTCATTGAGTGCAAATTGGAAAACTAAAAAAACAAAAACTTTAACATTGCATACTAGTATATCATTTCAACCAGATGTGATATGACCTTCATATCTGGCTTGTATATTAATCATATTAAACTGAAAACCATTATGCTAGAACACAATAATTAAATTTCTTAAAAAATTTCAATAGTGCTTTCAAATATATTATAAGATGATCATATATATGAGAAGAAAAATTGATAAATGTGCAAAACATATCTCGTTTTGAATTGATATAAGCAGAAAATGTCAAAAACTTTTCCATGCATTTGAAACCTGGCAACCATACTTTCTTAATAAAGGTCATGTAGGGATCCCTTTTTGCCAAATCTAGCTTCTATTGTAAAATCACACATCACACTATGTGATTTTTTTGCTTTCACTATGTCAAAATGGATATTTTTTCAAGAATCATGTTAACCCCTAATAAACATTATGAAAAATTCAATGAAATTCTAGAAATCCTTCAATATCAAATAAAATTGGCATTATTATTGTAAATGTAAATAGCAAAATCAATAGAAAATTAAACAGTAAGTAATCATCGACTGAACCATGGTATACTGTATACCAAAAGAAGAAAATTATAAGAAGTTCAATTTTATTTCAGACTTTCAAATGCATGTTACATAAAATTCCCACTAAGCTTTTAATTTTGGCAGTGGCTGTGCGTCTACGCCGAGTGGATGCGTAGCCCACAGGTTGCGCGTCCACGCTTCCGGTTCTTGTATAAAACCGGAGAACCGGACCTTTCGGCAAACTCAGTTGACATTACAATCTACCTGGAATTCGAAAGTTTTCAAATGAAAAAATAAGTTTCAGTATGCGTCAACTGGAATTTTAAATAAGACAACCTTCTATATTGCAGATATTACTTTTATTCTCCACATAATTACTAACTTTATTGAAATAATAACCTATGCTAGAAATTATTTGACGGTTGTTGCAGTAATACAAATTGGAAAATCTACTTTGTTATCTTGACACTTTATAAAGCAGCCAATTTTGCGATAGTCGCTTTGAGAATATCAAGGAAAAATATTCCTTTTCAGCTACGGTCAAATTTACAATAATTTACATTGGAAGAATATAAACGAGGTCAATATTTAATCCAAGAATTGTGATGGACATCATTATTTTGTTCTTCTGTCGAGACCGGAATGAGATGAAAACCAACTTTTCTAATTCACTATAATAATTGGTTAATGGTACTGTTCAATTTTCACACATCGTTATTTATGTGAGTGATAAATCGTTATTTTGCCTTGATTGCTATTTTTAACGACCTTTGAAATCCGGGTTTGAAATTAAAAAATGCTTTGAAATTAAAGTTTAAAAATGCACCTATTCAAACCATATTAATACGTTTTCTTAGATTATAAAATAAGAAATAAAAAGGTGAAAAATTCTTGTGCCGGGATCTTTTTTATTCAACTGATAAAACTGGTGTTTCGAAAACAGGAAAGTCCCCCTTTTGCACCCCACCAAATCACTCATTCTATATCATATTCATTTCCAAATGTTTTTTTCCATTGTCCCTTCTTTCAATCAAGCCAAAAACATACTAAAACAAAAGGAGCAATCATATAAGATCAACAAAATGAAGTGATAAACTAAATAAATAGGAACTATATTCAACGAATATCGAAGGGACTCTATGGGGACTTAATAATGTTCCGAATTTGTTAATTTTTAGAACTGGATCATCCGTTTTGGCGTTTTTCACACTAGAATCGCAGTTCCAAATAGTTAAGGACTGGAAGATTTTACAAATGAATGATTGTATTTTCAGTCTGATTTATGATGTTATAAATTGCATGAAGTAGTGACCTACAACACAGATAATTGCCGTAAAATCTATCCAACCATGAGTTATAAAAAGCTTAAGTTGGGTTTTTTTTTTTGCTCGGCATGAACGTTTTCATCTTCATTTTTGTGTATGCCCCGGTTCATGTAAAGACATTCTCTACAATTTTACATCTTTTTCTTTTCAAACTATTTTACAAATCGCCATAACTGGCAAAATTCTGCCTCATGACATGTTCAGTTAAGATACCTGTAGAACATCACTTGCATGTAGCAGTTTTCATATCAATATTTTTCGTTTTTCATTTTTTTATTTGACCTACGCATAGGTGATAATTTATTTATATAAATAACAACTTTTCATAAGGTGTAACCACATTAAGGTAGATGGGTACTCAAATTTTTTCCATAGATTTTTTTTATTTTCACAAGAAAGTTTCCTTGTTATTAGCAATGAAATGAAAAAATAAAAAAGGGGGTCACCGTGCTTGTTTTAAAAATAACCGATATCAAAATAATCAAATATTTCTAATGAATATGTAGGGAAAACAGGTATATTGTTATTCTCTTTTTTATTTACTACAAAGCAAAGATTATTAGACGCTTTCTATCAAAATTGGTTTCAAAGTATGAATAATTCATCAAGGGGTGAATTATATAGGTCTTTTAAACAAGAATTTGGAATTGAGAAATATTTACTGAAATTAAACCAGGGTAACAGAATTACTATTTGCCGTTTAAGGTGCTCTAATATTAAATTCCCCGTTGAGACAGGTAGATGGGTCGGGATCTCTTTGGAACAAAGAAAATGTAATATTTGTAATCTTCAAGATATTGGGAATGAATTTCATTACTTGTTTAATTGTGTTAATGCAGAAGTTATAAGTCTTAGAAACAAATATATTCCAAACTATTATGTACGCTATCCGTCGATGTATTTGTATGGGTTATTTTCAATCTGTAATGTTAATATGCTTAATAATTTGGCTATATTTTTGAGAAAAGTAGAAAAACGTTTGTAACTATTTAATTATTATATGTATCGCCATTTCCATTGGTTGTATGAATGTAATTCCTCTTGTAACACTTTAAGTGTCTGAGTGTTTTCAAATAAAGTATTTGAATCTTTGAATCTTGAATCTTTAAAAGTATTCTATAGAATACTTTCTTTTTCACTCATGTGTTAGCTTTTTGTACATACTTTCAAAAAAATATAAAGAAAAATAGGGGTTACCAATTTCGTTTTCCATATGATTTGTAAAATATGAATTTTCATAGTGATATCTATATAAAATATTTTTATCAGATTATCTCCCTTCCTGAAATTTCCTCTTCCAATTTATTTAATTATCTAGTTACCACACATCGTCGAATTTGATAAATACATGCAAAATCAAGTCAAAGTAGGCTCTTTTCATTTTGTATCAAGGATATAATATTGATTGATTCATTACAAATAAAAATATTTGCATATTTAAAAAGCAGAAAATACTATTACAGCATCAATAACAAATTCAAAAAGGCGGAAGAAATTGGAAATGGTATTTGAACTCGCTCTGTCTTTATGTAAAAATTTTAATTAAAAATTTTTTATTTCGGACACTTTCATCCGATTATCCTGAAAGGATTCCTTTTCTATACAAAAACCGGAAGCGTTGACGCGCAGCCACTGCCTTTTTCAAATTATTAAACTTTAAGTGTTGTTTTCTTTACTGAAAAATTTGTGGTTTTTTTTTCATATTTAAGTCTTAAAAAATCTTAGTTTTTGAGAATGAAATTAGATTCCAGGAGAGTGCCAGGTTGCAGGATTTTGCATATTTTACCTCAGAGCTTTTGGGTGCCTTGAGCGGCCCCAGACTCCCTTCCGTAAAACCACCTCGCTACATGTACGCGAGGTGGGTTCCCCGCTTCGCGGGTCATCGTCAATCCGCAGACCAAATTTGCTTGCACATCATTTTGATCTCAGCTACGCCCCTGATTGAGACCAAACTTGACAACAGCATAACGATACTCCTTGGATGATCCAAGGCATGTCTGCACTTTATCTGTGATAGCTGCCATTGGAACAACTGAAGAAGCCGCCACTGGACAATTACATGGAGGTCTGTGAACATAGTTGAAATTGTGACCCTTTGAGATTCATTTGACAGTCTTTGCCGGCAAACATTTGACTGGACGAAAACATAGAGGTCCTTGAACACAACTGATCCTTAGGGACCGACCATTTAACTTGAAAAAGGGGGGGGGTATGGTATTTTTTTTTTGTGAAATAAGCATAATTTTTTGGAGCAGAAAGCCCGTTCAGAATATTTTTTCTCATCATTTTTGCAGCCAAAATATTTTTTTTCACATAAAATCAGCTTCAGAATATTTTTTTCTAAAAAAAAAACAAAAAAACATAGCCCCCCTTTCAGGTTAAATGGTCGGTGTCCCTTATAGATTTATTGGACAGTCTTCACTGGTCTTTGTCAGCAATATATTGGACTGGGCGATAACATAGAAGTCCATGAACATAGTTGAAATTGAGACCCTTTTAACTTCAAAATTTATGGACCTTCAACAATGTTGGCCATTATTCATGTGAGTGATACATTATGTTGAGACCCTTGTTTGACATATATGATGACGTCTCCCAAAGCAGCAAATTATAAATTAATTTGGAGTGTACTGTAAGACATCTGCATGCGGCAAATGCTAACAAGTTTTCAATGGACTGATGCAGAAATGCAATGACATTACAGGATCGTTATTGTTCTTAATGTTCTTCATTGGTCGAAACGTATTTTACAAGGACCCCGAGCTTGTGCAACGTCATTTACAAGGACAGAAGTCGAATGTCTAAATCGGTCCATTTTCTTTGTCTTACTCTGTTTGTCTCCCATAAACCTACAAATGACACTTTGTAGGTTTTTATCAAATCGCCTGGTAAGTCCTATATTATCATTCTATCATCTTCTGTCATTTCCAAAGAATATCTTCCATTACAATTGCTTCACCAGTAATACAAGTAAGAATAATCTGGTTCCAGGCGGCAAAGTCTTATTTATTTTGATTTTAAAAATTGATGATTAAGTATATGCTTGAAAGAATTTCCAGACATTATGTTGGTTTTCATAGGAATGTTTTTTCAACTTTTGTTTTGAATAGTTGGAGTTCGACTGGCAAATAATGCTCTGTATATCTTGGGACTAGCTTGTTTTACTTAAGTTGACTATGCCTAACCATCTCCGAAACAAGTTACAACAAACCATTTCAATATAGGAAAAACATTATCAACTCCCCCAACTGTGTCTGTGGATTAGTCGAAAATAGTTATCTGTCCCCGCTATACTGAATTGAGAGAGCGCTACATAGTTCCCCTAAACCGGTTTACTCCCCTTGTTACATAGTTCCCCTAAACCAGTTTACTCCCCTATCCTTACAAGAACTACTTTTTGGCTCACAAGACCTTACTAACAATCTTTCTAGCAGTCCAGAAATTTATTAAAAGTAGCAAAAGATTCACATCTTATAGATTCACTTCTCCTCCTTTTACTTTTTGTACGCATATACCTGGCACATATAGTAATTCTGTTCTCTACTCTTCGGGATAATTCATGAAAGAAACGACTGCATTTAAGGGAGACGAATTTATATAAGTTTTTCTAAACTTGTTTTCGAATCCCATTAATTAATTGATTTTGTAATATGTGTGTGTATTTATATATTTATATATTTGTGCTTTGTATTATTTGTAACAATTTATTAATAAAATATGTTTACACTAACAAAGTCGTTGCTTACTTAGTTTATAAAGAATGAGTTCTGATTAAAAAACGATAGTCCGTAGAATATATAAAATAAAAACCCCGAAAGCGATTAAAGGCAACTATACCACTCAGCTAACTAGAAAAACACATTTTTTTTACAAATTTAAGTCAGTGTCCTCGTGCAAGTTTACTTTCAAGAGCAAAACGGAGAGAAACACATAATCCTTACTGAAGACCACAGGCAGTAAAAATGAACAAATTCAAGGCGATGTGATAAAAAAGAATGGATTGGAAAAGGGATGAAACTGAGTATTTCGATAAAAAGTCAGACAAGAATACATTTGTACTTCATTTTCACTGGGACTAATATCACAAGGATTTGTTACAATTTCGATGTCGCGACAGATTTACCTGTAAATCGTCGTATTTTTTTTTATCATTTCTCTGTTGAAACATAGGCCATTTTTAGTACACTTTTCTACCGATTTTAAGCCAAAATACATCATTTTATAGAAAAAAAGATTGCTGCAAATCATAGTATAATTTTGGTAAAATAAATTTATTCCAAAGTGCACCAATTTTCTCTAAAACCTGGATGTTTTTTTTGGTGAAATATACCGCGAAATTTTACACTTCATGACATTTTGTTTAAACACTTCCTATTTTCCCCAAAATATTTAATGCTACAAAATTTATATGATTAAAAAGATGAAACTTCGATGTTTATTTTCTAAGGAAACACTCCATACGTATATTTACATGTTTGCTTAGACTTTGTTGTTGTTTTTATTGTTGATTTTTATATACGCATTTGTTGTTTTTGTTTGTTATTTCATTTTTTTGCATACATCCGTGAATATTTTTTCATGTCATCATTCATCACAATAAATGAATTCAATTGTATGATTGTATCAAAGTTAACTCGACAACCTCTCAAGGGGAATTTGGGTCACAATTTCGTTGACATTACTCACAAGGGGAATTTTGGTCACAATTTTGTCGACGCCTTATCTTGGAAAAAACAAACGGAAAGCCATGGTCAGGGAACCGCCCATCCGGATGCTTTTCTTTCAAGTATTTTTTCTTTACAAATAACATTTATTTTAATAAATTGCCCTTCACATTACTTGCATGTGAGCTCTTGTCTGCTGATGAACACTGAATTTGGGCGTATGACATTTGCGCCGATTTTATTAATTTCAATTTTTTCATTTGCGCCGATTTCATTTTTTCATTTGCGCCGATTTTATTTTTCATTTGCGCCGAATTTCTTTTTTTCATATGACACAAGTAAATTACATGTACTACCTGGAAATAAGCGGTGTTAAATACCGCAAGTCTCATTTAAAGTATACTTCATTTACGGTAGTTTGTTACTTTTTTACATTTATTTTTGAAATGGTAAAAGTTGAAATTTCCAAGATAGAAGTTGGAGCTTGAAAATTGAGATTAAAATAATAAATAACTACGAAAAACTTATATCAAATACTTCTACAATACCTTGAAAATATTCGTTTAATCTGCCTATAAACTGTGAAGTATTATACTGTACCTTACTGATACCAATGTAATACCAATACATCTTGTAAAGACAGAGCCACTGCAGGCTCTGTTGGTATAAATATGTACTACACTAAACACTTCTATTGATATTTTTTTTTCGATTTTTATCACCCTTTGAGCTTTATTTTTAATCGGTGTAAGCTTTTTTTTTAAATAAATTTCATCAGTATGTGAACAAGTAAAAAAAATACCTGTATTTGACACGAAATTTACCAGTAAAAAATCGGCGCAAATGAAAAAAATAATCGGCGCAAATGAAAGAAAAAATCGGCGCAAATGAAAGAAAAAATCGGCGCAAATGAAATGCAAATCGGCGCAAATGCAAAACGCCGCTGAATTTGGGTAGATCATTCATCATAACATAATGTGAGTAGTCGATTGTTAACAAGCAATTTATTAAAGCGATCTTCATTTTCTTTTATCTTGTGGAGTAGTAGAGACCAGAGATCACCCGTTTTAATATGCAATGGTATCATTTTTAACCACGGATATGAGCGTAATTCATTGCAACGCAACATCCATGCTCTTCAGTATTCATAGATGCCTGGTCGACAACAAACATAAAATAAACTGACAAAGTGTTTTAGCAACAGCAGTGTCATCCGTTACTTGACCAAAGACTCATAGAAGGCAAGCGCAACATGTCAAACAACCACAGGGCACCCATCGAGTCAATTGAAATTAAGAACATGTACATCATAACTAAGATATAGATATGGCATACATCTATCGCACCGGAAATCTTTTTATGGACTCTACACTGCAGGAGAGATAAACTTCAGTCTTAAATTAACAATGGAGTAAATACGCATGAGATAAAGTCTCTACAATGACATGGTTAAACAAGCAATGGAAGGACGCTTTTATTGTTGTTCTTCATCTTGAAGTCACCATGAGGCCTTCAACATTGAACCTTGCTCATATCGCATAGCAAGTTCAAGACTGTCCTTAGCACCATTATTGCTAATTGTCTAACAACGCCACGTCCATGATCGATGCTCTTCACTGTCCACGGATACGGGGTCGTCAACAAACCTTTCTCTTACAACCACTGTCATCTTTTGGTTTGTGAACAAAACAATAAAACCTCGTCATTATTCCACTATTTATCCAGAAAAGTTTTGGCGTAATGAAGGGTTTGGCAGTAGGAAGATCTTGGAGATTTATGTTGAAGGTAAAAACAAAGTTTGGAAATGATTGATAATGAAACATGTTTTGTTGTCTACAGGTATTACTGTTACGTTCCTCTTTTGTTAACCTTAACTTCTCCATATACCTGAAATCGAACCCCAAATACCCCCTCCTTCTTTTGACTGTGAGCAAAAATTCAACTTTTACTTTATCTTTAGCCTTGTTTTAAGCCTCTATAACAACAATTTGATTCCAGTAAATCCCTCGAAACATTTAATTTTTACTTTAAATTTCAGTATTTCAATTTAGTGAACAATGAAAATAACTCCTTTTTAAAATTTAAACGTTACTTGCATTTTTTATAGCTTATATACAAGTTGAAACAATTTTAGAATTTAAACGTAACTTGCATTCATTATAGCTTTAGAAATAGAAAACAAAAAGTCCTAAACTTGTGAACAATAGCAAAGACGATTTGTATAGTCTCATATCAAAATTCATGTTGTAGCAAAAACTCAAAAGAGCAATATTGATAGTCTACCTAGTTATTTTTACAGTATAAGGAAGGTCCATACTGCTATCAGGTTTCATTTCGTTTTACGAGTCTGAGTCACATAAACTCGGTAAGTAACAAGACCGAGTGCCGTTTTACAGTGTAAAAGTCACTTACCATGCACGCAACAACCGTTGTGAGATAATCCAAAAGTTTACATGATTGTCTAGTCAAATGTAAATTAAACAATGAAATACCCAAATTGCATTAAATTTTATTTCTACAGAAGGCGATTTCGACAACTTAGGTAGGGTCAAACATTTGGAAGACCAGAAATCGAAACTTGTTAAAAAGCTAGAAACGCCCGAATAACCTGAAGAGTCGAAAAGTCCAAATCGTATGAGGACGGATCTTTGCATAAGAGAGATTCCCCGTTGAAAACCGATTTTATTTAAAACTTTCAATATCTTAATTTAAGAAAATTTTGCTAAAAACTAAGGAGTATCTCCCTCATGCATAGCTGATTATTTTCGCTTTTCTTTTTAAATCTATCGGTAATTTGTTCTCTCTTAGCTTTAAATTACTTCGGTATTTTGTTATTTTATCAGATAAAACCAAGCTTTAGATAAATGTAACTTTTCAAATTGGTCAGTTTTCGGACAATTTCCGAAATGCTGGACGACTGGACTTTTAATAACTAACAGTTACACCACTTCTGTCCTTGCATATGGCGTAAATGTATACCATCAGTTTATATTACATGCTAGAGGAGTCTCTTAATACGGGGACTTTACAATTGAAGGTCAATCACTAACCAGGAAACTACTGAGAAAAAACATCGCAAATAAATTTTCCGAAGCCAAGAACTTTTTGACCAATATAAGGTAATATTCCTTCAATCTGTGACTGATTAATCACCCATTCAGTCGCCCATTACTTAGTTATTGACAGGAGATGCAACCATATTGAAAAGTTAAAATATCTTAAGTTTAGAATGCAAAAAGTACCAAAGTTGCACAAAAAACAGTGGATTTCGTTATGCTGTACACGTGTTTCAAGGAGTAACCTCTCATTAGCAGCATTAAAATTGAATAAAATGGACAGCCATAATCCAAAAGTTATTTAGAAATTTGATAAAATAAAACAACAGCAGTAGAATACCGAAGTCACATAAGGAATAAATCACAAGATTACATAAATCAAAACAAGAGAAAGACAACGAGGCTACTAAAAATGCCCAGAAATTCATTTTTTAAACTTTTGACCAATTTTTAAACTTAATTTTATAAAAAGCCAGTCATATTTATCATGTGTATTTTGACATACACCAATGCTTCGTTGTTTATGTATATAAAACAAAGCAGTGGGCAAATACATTGTAAATTTGGATAATCAATGTTAAAATTTGCTACCATAGCAACTTACCAAAACGATGGTTTTTGTTTAACATCCTAAATTTTCTACTTGTGAGTACATAGAAAAAAAATCGATTTGCATCGTTTGCCTGTGGAGGGATCAGTTCAACAGATTATGATCTGAAGGTCATATGCATCCAAGTCAATGTCATTTAAAAAATTTGGTTTCCATCGGAAATTTTCTTCATTTTTCTGATGACCTTGAAATCACGGCCTTAGACCTTCGAATCATTTCAACGTCATAATAAGTTAAAGAGATAAAAGGATCTTGTTTAATAGATATGCTGAACAGTTGTTTCAAGGTTGATCATATCTAAATCATTTTCATATCTACAGACTTTTGTACAAAAATGTTATTTTTTTTACGAATTGCCATAGTGACTGTGTCTATATTTCGCATACTAATCGCCCACTGATATTTTATTAAACATTAAGCAAACTAAACATTTGTCTCTGCCATAGTACTCATGAAAGGTATTTTCTTTGCTGGCTATTTAGACTAAATCAGTCTTAAAGCTATTCAAAAGGGTGAAAAAATTGCATAAACTTCACTTAATTTTTATATCCATTTTTTTTTAATTAACATTTTCAGTAGACTAGCTCGTTCTGACTTCATTTATATGGCAAGCTTAAAACTTTTGCTATTATGACTTGAAATGAAGTACACAAAAAAGTTAAATTGAAAATTCCTTCATTTTTATTGATAAATAAGGGATTGAAAATGGTATATTTTGTGGTCTCAGTGATGACCCAAGTGGTCTCAGTGATGACCCAAAATGACCGGGTCGGTAACCATGGCAACGGATGTCAAGAATAATGAACAAGTGCTGTTTTTTTTAATTAATTTGTCAATATCAACATATTAGATGAAATTCAGCAAAATCTTGGATGGGCTGTACAGCACCTCAACGTGATTTTGTTGTCTTTACAGAGTACTGCTCATAATAATAGAAAACCGAGGAATCATACGATATAATTTCCCGAGAAAACAAACACGTGCAAGAAAAGCACCCATGTATAGATTGACGAACTCGACTCTCCCTTTTAAATTTTAATAAATCACGGTCTTTAATAAAAATGTAAACAAAAACAACCTCTCAATAAACTTAATTACAACCACATAAATAATTTCATATGATTGTGATGTATGACATGAAAATATGCATCGGTTTATCGAAAAAAAAACCAAAAAAAAACAACAACAACAAACANACAAACAAAAACAAACAACAACAATAACAAAAAAAAAAAAAAAAAAAAAAAAAAAAAAAACAACAAAAAACAAAAAACAAAAATAAAAACATCAAATAAGCATATAAAATCATGCCAGATTTCATTAGTTTAAAATGGCAACTATATTCTGAAAATGTTAAAATTTAAAAAGTAAGAATTTTCACAAAAAGTGCTTTTTGGAATTTTGAAGCATTTATAAGGAATATATGGGTTGCTATACAAAAGGAAAATAAACAAATAAGGACCCGATTGAAGGCCTGATATTGACATTGAATGCATTAAAGATATTTGTACTTTTGTGTTGCGTGTATCAATGCTCAACACATTCCATCCTCTTTTGATGAATGGCCAAGGCATAAATCGGCTTCTGGCAATCTCTAAAAATAGAAAAAAGATAATATGATTGGTACACCATGCTTAAACTTTATTTGTTAACTGATTCTAATTGGTGTGTATTTATTCATTGTAGTATGTTATTATTGTAATTACTACGATGTATAAGAACAATATTTAAAGCCAATGGACCTTGAGTTGAAAGTTTTTACTTAAGCGTCGATAGTCTAAACACTATTTCATATTAGTCTTTCAAGGCAATAGCATTGTGCCATTCACTAAATCATGAAATAAAAAAAAACTTACAAACAAGAGGCTCTCAAAAGCCTGTATCGCTCACCTGGGTCCTATGCAGCACTATAATTCGAAATTGATGGTCCATCTTTGGTGGTGTATGTACATAAAAATCCGAAACTTTTTATAAAATTGAATTAAAATTGTTCAAGAAGTTTCAGAGAAAATATTTGAATGCAGTTTCCAATCTTAAAGGGCCTATGTTAATCTACGTTCCCTGCTGGCATCTATTTAACATAAAACTTTGAAGAGGGTTACCCAAGGCCTTCTACTCTTCAAAGAGTTTCAGAGCAGAAGATCTTTTTATGCATTTCCCATTGGGTCCTATGTTAAAATAAGTTTTGCCACTGGTGGCCATGTCAGAAACGGATCAGCACAAAAGTAACAAACTTGGTCAAAATCTCACAAGTTTCATTTATGCAATGTTTAATTTGAATCCATTCAGTGGTTTTCTATTATATCTTTGTATGCATTTTCCCTTATGGTATAATTTATTGCTGGAGGCTATATTGGACGATGGATCAGCACTGAAGAAACAACACTTGGTCAGCTTCTCATAAGCATCATTTATGCAAAGTTTGGTTTAAATCTATTCAGCAGTTCTCTAGACGAAGATCTGTTAAATTAAGTTCACAGCTGGTGACACTTGGTAAGCACCTAACAGGCATCATTCATGTCATGTTTGATTTAAATCCATTCAGCAGTTCTCTAGAAGATCTTTGTGCACATTTCCATGTAGGGTCTGATGCTGTGGGTCATATACAATGACAGATCGGCACCTAAGTAAAAATACTTAGTCAGCATCTCATAAGCATTATCAATACCAAGTATGGGTTTAAGCAATTCAGTGGTTCTTAAAAAGAAGTTCTTTGTATGCATTTTACCATTGGGTCCAATGTTAAAATTTAGTTCCCAGCTGGCGGCCATGTCGTATGACGGATCGGCACCAAGGTAGTAACACTTGGTCAGCACCTCTTAAGCATCATGCATGCCAAGTTTGGTTCAAATCCATTCATTTATTCTCAAGAAGTTCTTTGAATGCATTTTCCGATAGAATCCAATGTTGAAATTAAGATCCCCGCTGGCGGCCATGTTGGATAACGGATCGGTACCAAAGTCACAACACTTGGTCAGCACCTCATCAGCATCATTCATGCCAGTTTGGTTCAAATCCATTTGGTGGTTCTCAAGAAGAAGTTCTTTGTATGATTTTTCCCATTAGGTCAAAAAGTAAACTAAACTTGTCAGTTGGTGTTGGGTCTGGAGCTGGCATGTCAGTTAACTGTTAGTAGTCTCTTGTGATTTCATGTTTTTGTCCGTATATTTAGTTGTTTCAGTTTCATTTTTCACAATTGACTCAGTCCTGTTGCCAACTGAATTTTACTGTTTTTACGATTGTTTTTTGATTTATCACATTGGCTGTAGGGGGAAGGTTTGGATCCAATAAAACTAGTTTAACCCCGCCGCAGTAGGTTTGCGCCTGTCTTAAGTCAGGAATTTATTAAGCCTTTGTGTGTCTTGTCTTTTTTCTAGTTAGTTTACTTTGTGTCTATAGGAGTCTAGGATGATGTTTATTTCGCTGGACTTGACTGCTCTTTGTTTAGGGGCCGACTCCGACCTGCCGTTGGATGTGGGGTTTTCTCACCGTTCATTGAAGATCTTATGGTGGCTTTGAGTTGTTATTACTCCCCTTTGGGTCGTTGTCTCTTTGACACATTCCCCGTTTCCCTTCTTTTTTCTAAGTTCCCCACTGGCAGCCATCTTGGAAGAGGTCCGAAAACTTAAACATGCTCAATACAATATAGTCCTTAACATTTTTGCAATGTAAACTTGACCTCTATCTCTAAGCGTATTTGAAATATAGGACAAAAAGTAAAAAATCACGAAAAATTTGACCAATAAAGGGCCACAACTCATATATAGGTACTTGGATTTTCTTCAAAATTTCCATGTGGGTAGATCTTAACATGCTGAACATTTTTGCAAATTAAACCTCTATCTGTTATAGTTTTTTAATAAAAAAGGAAAAACATCAAAATTTTGAAAATTTTATGGAAAAAGGGCAATAACTCTTAGACAGGTCATCAGATTTTCTTCAAAATTTCAGCATGGGTAGATCTTCTCATGTTGATCATTCTTACCCGTATGTCAGATTTTTGATATCTAACGGTTTTTGAGTTATTTGCCAAAAACTGTAATTTACCCCTATGTTCTATTTTTAGTAACGGCAGGCATGTTGTTTGACCTAAGACATACAAAATAACAAATTTGAAACTAGATACCCTAGTGATGATTCAGTTAAAGGTTGGTTCCATTTGACCCAGTGGTTCCAGAGGAACAGATTTTTGAAAGTGAGCTAACGACGGACGGACGGACGACGGACGCCAAGTGATGGCAAAAGCTCACCCTGGTATAAACCCATTTACTAATGCAAACAGGAAAAAAAAAATACTAAAATAGAGGTTGAATAAAATACGTGTATACATTCGTATTTTGAGAAGCAAAATATTTTTTTTTTAAAAATAGAATAAAAAGATAACGGGAAACACCTACAATGGCCGAAAAACATAGTCAAATGCCACAAAGTACCAAGGACTTGCACAAGTAAAACCACAATAAAAAACAAAAGACATACGTAAACAACGATAGGAACTCGGGACTGCCGGACTTGGTACCGGCACTAGCACAAGCCAGCGGTAGGATTAAACCGGTTTATGGATACCCAAACCTCCATTACGATTTATACGCAAGAAAAAATAACACATTACGTGAAATCGTTATGCTATTTGATATTTTACAAAATACCTTGTGAATCCACCGGACAGGGTATGTCATAACCACGTGGTCATAACGACCTTGAACTATTGTTATTGGTATATGCTGTACTTTGTTACAATCATTCAGCAACTGTGTATCTAGTTTCAGAAATGCACCATGCACGTAATAATGACTGTGAGTAAAGGCATTCTTAATATTCATTTTTAGGTGTACAAGGGTTAAGGAAATTTTAGGCTGGTGTAAAAAAAAAATACAACTTTATACTGCATCCATACCTTTTTTGTTTCTTTGTTTGAAATTCTTCATTTTTGCACGTCTGAAGACATGCTTAACCTTTCGCTGCACCTGATGATACCACCAGTTTTTTTAGAGATTCACACTGTTATTGCTTTAGTTTTGTGGGTTCTTGTTAATTTTATTTGTCTGTTTAAGGTTATCTCATATATTGTAAATTGGATAATCAATGTAGAAAATAAATAAATCCATAGCGACTTGCCAAAAACGATGTTTTTTTTTTGTTCAAAATCATATACTAGTAACCCTAAATTTTGCATTTTGTGTATTTTTTAATTTTATGCTTTTGTAGCTGTCTTACGTCATTGTTTTTTGTGTTCTCGTTTTTGCCATGTCTTTGGACTTCGATTTTTATAAATACTGCTCCTTTGTTCCTTCGGTATTCTACTCCCCTTTTTTACTTGTAAGTACCCAGAAAAAATCGATGCATCATTTGTCTGTAGAAGTTCAACAGATTATGACCATTAAATGAAGTGAATGTCATATCAATCCAAGTCAAGGTCATTTGAAAATTTTTGCTTTCTACCATTCTTTTCTCATCGGAAATTTTCTTCATTTTTCTGATGACCTTGACATCATAGCCTTTTCCTTGGAATTATAAGTTAAAAGGATAAAATGATCTTGTTTAGTAGATATGCTGAACAGTTGTTATCTACATCATCTTCATAGTTACAGACTTTCGTAAAAAAAGTTATTTTTTGTCGAATTGCGAATAACTAAATTTAAGGCTATGTAGCCTATATATTTCACCCAGTAATCACCCCATTGATATTTTTATAACTGAACATTAAGCATACTAACATTTGTCCATGTTATAGTACTCATAAAAGGTTTATTCTGTGCTGGTGATTTAGGCCAAATCTGTCTCCAATACTCTTCAAAAGGGAGACAAAATGTATAATGCATACTTAATTTTTTGCATTAAAAATTTCTTAGCATTTCAATAACCTCGTTCTGACTTCATATATATGGAAAGCTTAAAAACAATTTCGGATTTTGCTATTGTGACTTTTTTGTAATATTCAAATTTTATTCTGGTCATTCTTTTTTAGTGCCCCCATCTCGTTGTTTTCTTGCAATTTACTCGATGAGTGCTCTGTGTTTTTTATATGTTGTACTTATCTTTTATGGGTCTTTTTGTCGGGCAACGGACGACAGCAATTGTAACAGCACTTTGCCAGTCCATGATGAAATGGGTTCATGGGTGTTGCGTTACTCGACACCTAGCAATTAATTCCACTCAACCCGGTGCTAGGGGCCGTCTTGAACTTTTACTATGAAGAATGGACATAGCTCATTATGGAAGGCCTCATGGTGACTTCAAGATGAAGAACAACAATAAACGCGTT
The DNA here is from genome assembly GCA_002080025.1 of Modiolus philippinarum. Taxonomy (NCBI): domain Eukaryota; kingdom Metazoa; phylum Mollusca; class Bivalvia; order Mytilida; family Modiolidae; genus Modiolus; species Modiolus philippinarum. The sequence goes on from MJUU01035899.1 coordinate 47,845, forward strand.
ATTCCATTGCTTGGTTTCATTATGTATTTGTAGAGATTTTGTCTCATGTGCCTTTGCTCCATATCCTATTTCATTGTTAATAAAAGTTATGACGAGTTTTACCTTTCAAGAAATTTTCGGATTCAAAATGGCCGTCATTTTCTAGGTCGCTTTAAATTGAAAAATCTTTTAATTGTCCTTGATAAATGAATAGCGTATGATGGCCCAAAATAGCAGCAGGGTCGGTTACCATGACAACGTGTGTCAAGCATAATGATATTGTCTTTATGTATTCGTCGAATGAAATTCAGCAAATCTGTGATAGGCTTCATTGATGTTTATAGAGAACTGCTCATAACAATAAACAAAAGAATATGACAAAACTTCTAGAGAAAACAAACACGTGCAAGAAAATGTATAGATTGACAACCATGACTTTCGCTTTAAAATTTTAATAAATGTCATTAATTAAATTGTTAACAAAAACAACATCCGAATAAACTTTAATACATCCATATAAATAATTCTGTATGATCGTGATGTAAAAAATGGATAACAGGAAACACCTACAATTATAATTACATGCCACAATCTGCTATGGAACTACACATGAAGAACACGAATAAGACAAAAGACAAACGTAGACAACGATTGGCACTCGGGACAGCCGGACTTGGTACCGGTGTCACATACTAGATTTTCCCACTACTCATTCTTCCCCCAAGAAAGATGAGTATATACTGGTCTTTCCGCCCGGAAAAATCAGTATATACTCACTTTTCTCCCCTAAATTTGAGGGGAGAAAATTAAGTATATACTGGATTTTCCCCCTTTGTTCGAATTCATACTGGAATTTCCCCCTTGGCTATATACTAAATATATTCACTGCATATGCAAAAATTATGTAAACATTATTATAAAACATATAACGTGTAATAATTCCAATACAAATACATGAACACGTGAATTTTTTACTTGAATTAATACGATAATAACAAATAAATGGATTTTTCTGTTGAATAATATTTATTCAGTATTGGCTAGCTACAAATGATATGGCTATTGCGTAAGTTGAAATAACTAGAGTGAGGCTAGTCCACTATAATCGCAAGCCCCTAATCGGAAAATATACGTTTGACCATTTTCAGAAATTCTTATATAGATGGATTAATAGATTCTTTGATTAAAATAAGGGTAATTATTGTTAATTATATCTCAACTGACATGGTGCTCTCGTTGAGGTCCGCGCTTTGAAAGAACTATATTGTAATGATGCTTTTTTCACAAGATTTTCAACTGTTGCCGACTTATCAATAAGCAATGTTTTTTAAAAATAAGATTTGAAACCGATTTTTTTAATTTAAAAATATGACCCCTTTAGATTGCCACATTGAATGTAAACTAGACCTGACAAATAGCCATTTTGTACCTGAATTTCGTTGTCGTTTGCAAAGTAATTTTAGAAGAACTTGGAATGGTTATTAAATGGTGTCTTATGTACCTTTGCTTGATTGCAACATTGGATTTATGATTAGAAGCCGATTTTATATAGCCAGTTATCTCTATGCCATTTTTTCAAGGGGAAATTTCGGATCAAATCTAATCTCTTTCGGAATAATAGGCATGGTTCACTTCTCCTACCTCAACTTCAGAGGAACATTGATATATCTGTTTTGGCAAATACTGATATATGTGTTCGTTATCAGTAAGGCGTCATTTATTTTACCAATGGCGTTTCCGACATTTTAAACATCATTTTTTCCATTTTGGGAAACTATTTAACTACGATTTAATTGATTGATTGATGAGTTAGAGTTTAACGTCCAGTGAGCAGTATTTCAGCTTTATTAGGACGAGAACAAGTTAATCAATTAAAAGAATTGTAAGTAACAGAAGAAAGAAATAAAGGTGGAAGGGACAACATTGCCACTGGAAAAGGGGAGAAATGGGCAGGGGCAGGAAATTTAGCCTTCCATACGACACCCAGTGCGTCTGCTCTCTTTACAGAAATATAGAAGGGGTCTTTATACTGCATGGAGCGTGGCGTTTCTCCATACAGTTTGGCTACAATGGTTCGCGGTCAGGCTTTCCGTATTATGACCTGACTACCCCGCATAGACAGGGCATACCCCTATCTACCAACTGGGGACGCGCCCGGCAGCTCTGTAGCCGGAGCCCCTGAAAACCGATCCAGGTGTCCGGCCTCTGTTAGGAAGACTCATACTCTAAGCTCAGAGGATGCTGCTGGCTTATTCATAAGCCGGGACCGCGCACGGCCGTACTAAGATTTAAAACACAAGAAAGAAGACAAAAGACAGAAAGAAAAGAAAGGTCACTTAAAATATAACTTTTATAAAACGACAAAAAATAAATACAAATTGATTAATGTCATACCATTCGGCTTTCCTTTTTAGATCCTATTTGGAATTTGGTATTTCCCTTGATTAAAAGAAAGTTTAAAAAATTTCACATGTCTCAATTTTTGACGTTTATTCTCATCCTGTGAAAATATCTATACGGACCCAATGTTAAAAACCTTAAGAGGTTAGAGGTTCCACCTGATTTTTCTTTTTGTCTCATGGACTTCGGCTCTTGACAACTCTGTTCGGTAATTTTGTTATTACCTTCATGTAACGATATGAATAGTAAGGCCTGTTTCGGGAGTGATTTCGATTTCTTACTAAACCCCCCCAGTTGGGGATGCGATTTTGTGTTCCAATTCTAACTCCGTTTCGGTTCTTACAATATACCCTTAAATTTAATTGTTTTTTAAACCTGCAAAAACAAACATTCTCTAATCTGGTGGAGATGAACACGATTCTAAGTACATTGATATTTTTATATGCAGCTGATATAAATACTTGCTACAGAAAAAAAAATTCTGTTAGCCCTTACACCACATTCATATTTATTTGAAGATCAGATACTGTTAGGCTTATTTTCAGAAGTATATATGTCCCCTTGTTATACCCCCCGCTTTAGCGTCGGTATATAGTGATCATGGTGGCAGTTCGTCCGTTCGTCTGTTCGTGTCCATTCGCTATTCCGTCCGCAATAGGCGTACAACTCCTCCTAGACCACTTGGTAAAATTCAATGAAACTTTCACAGAATGTTCAGTGGATATTACCATTAAGTACCAGCTATTTAAAAACTTTGATGTGACTTTTTTTTTCTTTTTTTTTTGCTGTTGAATTTTTTTCTGGAGTAAAATGGGGGAGCGAGGGGCTATACATTAGTGAACTTTGCTAACAGTTTTTCTAGCCTTAAATATGCTTTTTTGCTAATTATTTTGTCCATTTGAGTAAACTTGTTCTCTACTTTCTTGCTTTCTTTGAAGTGTTTCCTTATTAGATGAAATATCGTTACCTTAACTGCAATTGCAAAGTTCCTCTGCATAAAGGGGAAGTTCTAGTATGGGGGAAAAACTAGAATGTGTATACGCATACCAGATTTTCCGTAGGGGAAACTCTAGTATATACTCATTTTTCCCCGGGGGAAAATCCAGTATATACTAGATTTGCCGGGGGGGGGGGGAATCTGAGTATATACTCATTTTTCCGGGGGGAAATCCTGGTATGGGGGAAAGACTAGTATGTAACACCGGCACTAGCAGCAAAAACCAGTGGTAGGTTTAAACCGGTTTATGGGCACCAAAACCTCTCATTTCTCTATCTGGTTTTCCCCGTACTATGTTTTGTTTTAATAAAACTAAATAAAGGTAGGCTACAAGCTCAATGAATTCTTTCTGAAATAGATAAAAAAAGAGACAAAATGTAATTCGGAAATATGGGTCGGGAAGTTAGTGTTATATATATACTATCAGTAATTTGTTTTGCGAGTATGGAATTCTCTGCTTGTATTGCATCGAGTGCGACAGCACGAGATGCAATACTAGCTGAGAAATCCATCCGAGCAAAACAAATTACTAATGGTATTTTTATCGCTAATTATGGTATTGAAATATATCATATATATGTTTCCCTTTCCAATGTTAAGCATATTATATTTGGTTAGATATAGCGCTTTCTTTCTTGAGATTATTTTTGTCACGAAACGTCACGCGACGTCATATTAATACGCTGTTGCTAACGTCCCATAGAGATTGACGATAGTATGTTCGTATCAGCGCAGTGCAGTGATAATAGAATTATCGTCGCTCGCGAACAATTGAAAATTAAGCAAATTAGCGATAATTGATTTTATTAGCATTTTCATGATTTTACTGTATGATTTTATTCGAAAAATATATTTGTTAAATTGTTTACCGTAAAGTCTAATCCAGAAGAGAGCATATTGGGGTATTAACAAAGATTACCGAGCAGAGTTGTAAAGAACCGAAGTCCATGAGCCAAGAAGACAAATCATGAGGAATCCACCGGACAATAGAGTTGGTAACGTGAAATATCCGTTATCCTTTCTCCATGAGAATTATGATGTTGTGCAAGCTCAAAAAGTCCACATTGACATCATGTTAGCAACAAAAACCATAACATTGACTGTTTCGTGACAGAGATGGGTATTTACACCGTTGATTTACATGAAGCAGCTAAATTTCGCTCTGCATAATGCTCGTTATTTTAGAGGCATATCTTTTCAACTTAGAAGTGTTAAAATATAGATTTCTTCTGCACTTTATACTACTTTCCATCACGATTCGTAAAAGTCAGTGCTCAAAAATTTCATATACCCATATATTCATTTTCAAGTGATTGTCATTAGTAGATAATATTTGGATCATAGTATACATCACAGATCTAATGTTCTTTTTCAATATTTAGGCATTGCCAGACAATGTTCTTGTTTTTGCACTGAATGTTTAGCTTTTTCTGAATAATTTCCTGTTACACTTTCATCAAAGATGATGAAATAAAATATATCAATACCTACAGACCCATCACTCTTAAGGTTAAGTCGGGGAACTGCAAACAAAAATATTTTTAAAGTTGGCCTGAACACTTGACCCCAATTCAGAAAGACAATGACAACATAGTGAAGCAAAAAAATGCGTAAGTACGACACAGGAAAGAAAAATGGGGACACGCATCCAGATGAACATCAAAGACCAATTCAATATTATGAGCTACATCGGGCGTGGCGATGGGACAGGTATTCCATGTTTCATTTAAAACACATGCCTTGTCGAACATATTTGTTCAATTCCCAATCAAAATCATTTTTGTAATTTTTTAAATGTTTGTGATATTGATTTGTCCTTCAAACTGTCTGAGGATTACATAAATATTAATACAGTATTGTTGATATACCTTTCTATATATTTTATAATATAATCACAGTTTCGAAAATAAATCAACATTACGTCTGTTTCAGCTCACCTGGCTATATCCAGGGTAATAGCCAATTTTTCCTGATTTTATATATTTAAAAAAAGTTTGAGATAGAGGCTAAGTTTTAACTTCAGAAATGTTCAGCATTTCAAGATCTACTCACATGCCATTTTTGAAGAAAATCTTATAACTGATGTAGGAGTTATTGCCCTTTATTGGTCAAAATTTTCGTGATTTTATATATTCCATCTTCTATTTCAAAAACTGTTTGAGATAGAGGCTAAGTTTAAATTGCAAAAATATTCAGCATATCAAGATCTATACATATTGCAATATTGTAGAAAATCCAAATATCCATATAGGAGTTATTGCCCTTTATTTGCTTCATATTTGTTTCGTATATTAAAAATGTTTTGAGATGGAGGTCAAAATTTAATTTAAAAAAAGTTCAGTATGTGAAGAACTACAGGGACAAACATTCACGATATTTGTTAAGTGGCCCGCTGGTCCCCTGGCAATCGCCTCTCCTAGCCGATCTGTTTCTTCACTCTTATGAAGCTGAATTCATCGAAGGGCTTCTTCAAAATAAAGATAAAAAACTGGCACAATCCTTCAATTTTAGTTTCCGTTATATAGATGATATTTTGTCGCTTAACAACCCTCGCTTTGGTGATTTTCTTCATTTGATCTATCCAAAAGAGCTCGAAATTAAGGATACCACAGACACTTCTACATCAGCCTCGTTCCTTGACCTTCACCTTGAAATTGACAACAGAGGGAGACTTCAAACTAAGCTGTACGACAAACGCGATGACTTCACCTTTGCAATTATAAACTTCCCTTTTTTTTTAGCAACATCCCAGCAGCGCCGGCATATGGAGTTTACATCTCCCAGCTCATTCGCTATTCAAGAGCCTGTGTTCGATACAGTGACTTCCTTGATAGGGCCCGGTTGCTCACAAATAGGCTACTTCAACAAGGGTATGTTACCCAAAACTTGAAGTCATCCCTCCAGAAGTTTTACGGTCGACATCACCATCTTGTGGACCGCTATGGGATATCTGTTTCCCAGATGACAACACATCTTTCCCTTTAAAGCTTTATTGTTGTTTCCTCTACCGGATTTGACTTTACTACCGGATTTGACATGTTCAACACGGCGGGTGTCTTATAAGAAGCAGGAGATGCTAACTCTACCGGTGCACCTGATCTCACCCATGGTTTTTTTTTATTGCGTCCGTGTTGTTCATCTTTGTGTGTGATTCTTCATTTTTCTTTTCTGTGTCGTACCCATGTTGTGTCTCTGTTTTTTCCCCCTTTTTTGTTTCTGGTGTTGCCATTGTCCTTGGATTGTTCGCTTTTGGATTGACGGTTTGGTTCTCACTTACTTTTGGGCCCTTTGATAAATGTGTCCGGGAAGTCCACATTACATTCAAGATTGCAGCTGGCGGAGAACATAGTCTAACGCTGGACCCTGTTGGAAGCATTCAAAGATTTTCTCCGCTGAAACTACATGGTCAAGTATCCAAACTTTGTTGCAATAGCTCCTGAGTGGCCCACTTTAAGAAATGTCCCGCAAGTCCTTGCAAGTTGCGTGCCTGCAAGGATCTTAGTTTAACATTGGACCCTATGGGATAAAACATTTAAAGATCTCCTCTGAAACTACTAAACCAATGTGAACCAAACATTTTTTTTTTCGAATCCTCCGTTGGTTCCCTAAAAATGACCATTAAATCTTCACCCCGCCCAAAATAGTTGACGTTAGGAAATATAGTAATAACACCAGGGTCTATAAGCATACTTGCAACAACGGCAGTAGATTACCGAAGGAACAAAGGAGTGAAATTTTCAAAAATCGAAGGCAAAAACCATGGCCAAAACGAGAACACAGAAAACAATGACGTTAGACAGATACAAAACACAGAAATAGAAATCACAACATTCAAAACAAAACACTCGAATAAGGTTTTTATTATTGATGTTATTTGGACTGCCCATGTCAGCCATGGTCCAGGTGAGCGATATAGGCTCTTGAGAGCCTCTTGCTATTAATATATCGGCGAACGAATACCGAAGCAAAAAGAAGAAAAGGGGAAATTACATAATCGACGTCCCAAAAACACAGCAATTGATATCCGACACAATTTGAGACAGCATGGCAACAAAAATGTACAAGAACTTCACAAAACTCAAAAACTAGCAGTATGAACCCCTTCAAAAACTTGAGGTATCATCACCTACTCCGGAAGGGTAAACACGATCTGCTCCATGCATGACACCCGTCCCGGTTCAGGATAATGTTTAGGTACGGTTTTCAATATTTGAACATTAACTTTACCTAAACCAAGCTTAATAGGGGTGAATATCAACGAATGTAATGAAGCCGTAAAAATCATTGACTGTCTATTTCAAAGGTATTGCATATTTGTTTTAAAGATAGTTTAAATAAATAATTAGGAGCTGAATACAGAAGATTCAATAATGTAAATTAGTAGATACAATTTGTAATTTTCATAACAAAACTAGGACGGAGGACAGTATTCAGTACAACTACAGAACAAATTTGTATACATAGTCTGCCACTAGTATTTACTACTAAAATAAAGATGGCAAGCAGACAAAGCATAATGAACTTCTTTATCTTGCACTGAAAAATAAAATAAATAGTCATTTAATACTTCAGTTAGAAAAAAAATACATTTTTCACGAAGAACATATATAAATATGCAATGAAAACAAAGAATCACTTCGATATTCATTAAATGAATTATACGGGACAAAATACCGAAGTTACTGTGAATTATAGTTTCTGCATATGGCTATTTCGATAACTACTGTCCTTTTAGTGCAAATCACGCTAAATTTTGATGACCTTTCACCAAAAGTTTGTAAAATCTGACAAAGAACAAATAAGTAAAAGGAGGTGTCATTAGATTTGAACTTCGCTGAAGAGACATAAGTTATCGAAATGGACTAATGAAGAAAAGAAATTCACAGTAATTTCGGTATTTTATTATGTACAAAATTTATAAATACAATTTATTAAATATCTTTTTCATAGAAGGAACTTGATGAAATATCTGCAGAAATTTCAGTGAAATATCTTCAAAGTTCTTAAACATAAAAACATGTCAAGTTCGGTATTTAGTTCTTTGGAATAATTCATTGTATCCATGATAAGGTTGCAGAATTTAAGGTTCAGTTTCATACTTTTTTTATAGATTATTGCGTAAAGTCAAATAATTAAGCGAATCATTGATGTCATTAGGTAGTATAAACACTAGGATTTCAAAATCTAATTATAATTTGGTAAATTTCGTCAAACGCACGGATAGTTGTATTTTTTTAATACAACTTAGCAACTATATCTTTTTTTAATTCATCACAGTGACTATTTGTAAATTTCATGAAAGTCTCAAAGACCTGCCTTTTTTCAATTCTATCTACCAACAACATTTTTTATACCTTACTGTATCAATGTTTGTTTTTAGAAGCAGGACTGCAATTTTCAATTCTAATATTGATAAATTCTCAGAACTCTGAAAGACCTGTTACTATTTTAACAAGAACAATTACATGCATGCCATTTCTTGACCTGCGTCAACCTCATTCAGTTCACGTTTATTTGAGAATTGTTTTTCCAAGCTAACTAGAATGTCATGTATAAGTTTGAGTATTCAAACAATTGAAAAAAAAAATGAAAGGATATGGAGTGAATGTACATGTGACAAAAATGCACACGATACATAGAAAAATCCAGTTTATCAAGGACAGGGCCTCTATTCTTGTTTCATCTTGATGCCGCCTGATGGTCTTCAACCAGAGGAGAACAATAGTCATCCCCTCAAGATAGATCAAGAATGCCCCTAGTGTGCCCTTAACTGATATTCTTGTCAAAAATGTTGAGCAACACCGATCGCAGCTTAAATATGTCATTGAAGCAACACACGTCGGGGTCGGTCAGTAAGGACAAAATTAAAACCGGGCAATGTCTGCCTACAAATATTTGTCATTAAGTAGTGTGTAACTTAGGTTGAAAGGGCAAAAAATGCGTATGTACAGATTATAACATTTTAGTAAAAACAATGAAAATATTAAACAGTCAAATTGAAAAAAATAAATGAATTAGAAAACGTACGAGAAATTCTCACACGAATGAACACGTATACATGTACAATATAATTACATGTACCTTATTATTGTATTGGGCACAGACTGACTATCATGATGGTATAAAATGACGAATATTTGATTTACTAATTTCACCAGTAGATAAATCTCGAAACCTCAGTATTTTCGAAGAACAAAGCAAAGTTTCAGAGGGCTTAAGTGAAAGGTGACAGTATTTCATATTACACAAACCAGGTACTGTAATGATTAAAAGTTGATGAAAAGATGCCCAAGTTCAATAGTGCACAAATTTGGTATATTTAAAACTGACGAAAGGCGGATATTTTCAATGTGTCCATACCAAACGGTATAAAGTTTTTTAGCATCGTACAAAAGCTGTCTGTGTTTCAGATTACACAAATGGTACGTACCCTAATGTTAAAATAATATGAAAAAATACGAAGTTTAAACATGGATAAATTCGAATTTGTTAATGTAAACTTCACGAAAAGTAAAAATGAACCTTATTCAATGAGTCCCAAACAACTGTGCAAAGTTTCAAAAGCAATTTTCCCTTTCTAAGCAGCAATATAATATATATATATATATATATGTCCAATCATATGGAGTATACATTTCACAGTTGTTTTGTATCTGTTATGAATGTTGTTTATACAGTGATTTTTTTATTTGAGCAAAACACACTGTCTCAAAAGCTGCTAGGTCAGGGATTTGTTCAGCCTTTTTCATTTCATCTCTCCAGATATTCCATGACGGTCAACATGAAATCATTGAAAGATATGACTTGTCGGTGACCAAAATGAAAACAGACATTTTCAGCCAGATATCACGTCTTCACGGACTTGACGTTACTTGTTTTTACTTGACCCTGTATTTGACGCACTTATAGTTTGACGGGTGACACTAGCGGAGCAGGACATGCTTTTCCTTCCGGAGCACATTTAATTTTGGTACATTTCCTGAAACTCTCAATTACCTACTACTTTTTTTTTTAAATTTCTCTTTCACAATTTAAATCTTTTTTGGTGCCTTACAGTACCAACAATTGTTGTTTTTAATTGTGATAGACATTTGATTTCAAAAACACTTTATACCTCACACTGGGATCCAAAAACGTGAGCAGGGGATTGCAGTCTTTGATAGACCGAATTATTTTAAAATTTTTGAAGACCCTTATCAGTATTTTACAAATCATTGCAATATTCTGTTTGTGAAGACTTCTTGAAATTTTATTCCCCAGAATATTCTAATCAAATATGGATGTACGCATATATCCTTACAGCACACCTGTTTAATGAGATTCTGACTAAGTTTCTTCTTGGAGTCCCGTTGTTATTTACTTCTTCATGGTAGCAAATCAGGTGGAAACCACCGGCAAAATTGTCACCCGCAATGGTCCTGACTTAGTACATACATTTCAAAAGAATTGTTGGGTTAAACCCGCTTTATTGCGCTCCAAACCTCCCCTTCCATTGTAGTCGTGTCCGGTAGCAACTCAACAGCAATTGCTTTTGAAAATGTCGTAGATAAAGTAAAAGAATGATACATATTCTCTCAACTTTATAATATAACGGATTATCTGCTGAAAATATAGCTTTAAAATATATTTGCCTATGTCCTACAGGTATATTGATAGCATGTTTTTTTTTTTGTTTTTTTTTTTTGTTTTTTGTTTTGTTTTGTTTTTATTTCATAACTACAAACAATTTTATTATAGTTTTTTTCTTATAGAGAAATATCTGCATACACATACTTAACACATATATTCGGTCCATCTGTTACAATTATACAAGTGAACATGCAGTCGTTTTCGTTTAGGCACTCTTCTGTAATTACAACCATAAATCTTATTTAGAGACGCCATTCAATACGTAGTAGTTCAATAAAAATATGTGATGTCATAATTGGTAATTTGTTCTCTTTCAGCTTTCACACATATTGCGGTTCATGAATTTCCAAATGTTTTGATTTGATCTGCACTGAAGAGACATTACTACTTCTCGAAATGCGCATATGCAATAACTTCGGTATTTTGTTATTATTTGATAATGAAAGTCAATACATGATCACAAACAGATAATACCATTAAAACCGTTTTTGTATTTTTTATTCTTACTAGTTTCTTTGGTGGAAAGTAAGAGGAAAACATTAATTAAATATACCCTTTTACGATAAATGCGGTCCTGAATATGCACATGCCCTCATATGCATTTTAGTGGGTAAAATGTAACGTCATAGTATAGGTGACGTCGTGAGTAATTGTACTAGGACGTCATTTTTACCGGAAGTGTTTTTATTTTCCACTCAAAATCACATGAACACAGTTATCTTGAAAGGGTCTATATACCCGATACTTCCCGAGAGCATGATAGTATTTAATTTTCTCTAATTCTTGTTCGAAATCAATACTTTCCAAAAGATGTTAGATGAATTTAATAAACAACATGTTTAGAAATTGATCTCACTTGCTGATTAGTCAATCATGTAAATATCTCGTGTCAGTTTCTAGAAATAGCGCAACCAGATGGTGATGGAATTACCACCTTTATCATTGTATAACGAAATGGTTTATGCATATTTATGACTAAGATAACTCAATTTATTGATAATATGTTTTTATCAAAAATATTATATTCAACACCACTTTCAATGAAGGGCGCAATGATATACATAGCAACAATGATAGCAAAAAAAATGGCGGCATACTTGAGACTTGAGTAGAAATTAGAGAAACAATATCTAACATTGTATTCCGGTTTATTACGATAATATCTCACATCTCGATAGTTAAATTTTCACATTTAAAGGTTCTCGGGTAGACCTCGAGCTTTAAAATGTGAAAATGTAACTATCTCGATGGGAGAAATATACATAATAAACTGGAAACAATGTTAGGGACTATATTTCGTCACGTAATGATCGTTCTTCATGATACAAAAGTTTTGATTTATGAACAGGAAGGATTATTTTTAAATATGGCATAAATTAAGATTTAATTGTAGTTGACAAAATATAACTTTTCTTTGGTGCTCAAGGGATTAAATAATAATTACATGTGCGAGATTTTATAATTCCAACTCTGTTACTTACATAAAAAGATTGCGTATAGATAAAATAATATCTATGAAAAAGTCATTGTACGAAAAAGGCTACTGTTAATAACAAGGAACAGTTAATAAAAAAAATTGGCAATGCTATAAAAGCATTTATTTATCAACTTAAGTGTGACAAAAGTATGCCAGTATGACCTAAACTAGGCCAATATGGATTTGTCCATATTGACCTAGTCCAACATGGGGTTTATCATAACTCCTCTTGATTTATCGTCTCTCGTTATCACAACATTAATATAAGCAAGTAGTATGTAAATTGTCGACTGCTACCTTTTCTTTGTCATTGCGTAGATCCTCGGTAAGCCTCAGGCCAATATGGCTTACATTGGATCTATAACAATGCCAATATGAATTAAGCATTAAGTTTGAAGTCTCTGTACTTCATTTACATAAGTCCATAATTAATATTGCTGTAGTTATATCAAATAAATAGCAAATATCAAGTGATACTCGCTCGTAAAATACCGTTTAGATTGATACATCGTATGTCATCGGAACCGACGTTAAAAGAATTTTGAATTTAATGGTCAAGTCATGCTTTGATTTACAAATGGGTAAACTTAAAAACATGTCTACAAAAAGTATGGATTAATTACACCCAAGTTTTGTACTGTATGTGATTCAAAGTAATAAGGGTTTCAATTTTTTCGATTTTTGTAAATCCGTTCTTTTTACTTTATTTTGTCTACATTATGTTTATAAGTAGATTCGCTGACTGTTTACTACAGTGCCATACAAAAAATGCATTGGCATGTGTATAACTATTAGAATCGTTCTACTAGATGCATTGAATGTGTAAAATGCAGGTTGCGACCCTTGAACGTTAAGCAGCCTTTATGTATATTTATTAAAATTGACATATATCATGCACAATGAAACGAAATAAATCCATCATGACTAATATATTGGAGTCCATTTTGCAATGAAATATCTTTTCGATTTTTACCAGTGGACATTGCTTAACAAAGATAAATTAGAAATATCAACACAGTCTTTACATTTTGTAATAGTATTTCACCTTGTACATGTATACTATGGTATAGATAGAGGAGGGTTTGCCCGACGATATTTATAAACTTGAGTTGATTACTCATTTATTTTATGGGTGCCTATAGTGTTTTATCTATTCACGAAAAAAAATAGGTTTACAGAATACAAAAAGAAGACAAACGTAATTTGAAAAATAAGCTTACTTCTTTCTAGAATAGAACTGACTCCAACCTTAAAAGACATTAAAATCGCTTTCTCTCAAAATTTGTCTCAAATAACTTAACAACTCAACGGTAGAAACCCATGGAAGGATCAAGTTTTTTACAGACCTTTTTCTACTAAGTTTTATTACTGATTTTTGAACATACCTATTTTTGTATATGAACTGTGTAGTTTTTGTCTTGCCCACGATGAAAGGCACAGAAAGCAAGACAAATGCGTACAGTACAAAGTATGACGGCGGCGGTGGCGGCACCGGCGTAAACATTCATGTTATGTCATTTTCTCCATTATTATAAGTGGTAGGTCAATGATATTTGGTATGTAGGTCGGTTTTGAGTTGTTCATGACAGAATGCTATAAGACAGAATGCTATAAGGCATTTGTCTGTCCCCTCAATTTCACGGTCCAATGAGCATGTAAAGTTTTTGTATTTAGGGAGCAACCATTTGATTTTTATCGGGGAGGGGGGGGGGGGGGGNGGGGGGGGTTGGGGGCTATGGTAAAAAATAATAAAAAAAAGGCAGGACGGTTACCTTTAGCAAAAAAAACATCCAGCATAGAATATTATCTAATGATCAAATACACAATACATTATTAACCATTTTGAAGATTGTAAATTTGATTTCCCCCCATAGAAATCAAATGGTTGCTCCCTTAGTTTAGTTTTTTAGTAACTATTAGTGGTAAGGCAGTGATATTTGGTATGTAGGTTGGTCTCAGGTAGTACATGACAGTCTGTTATATGGCTTTTTGTCCTTGACCTAAATTTTACAGCTTAGTAAGCATGTTCAGTTTTTGTGATTATGTTATTTTCTAAGTAGCTAGAAGTGGTAGGGCAATGATATTTAGTTTATAAGTTAGTCTTGGGTAGAACATGACACTCTGCTATATGGCATTTGTCTGTGAACTTCATTTCACGGTCCAATGAACATGTTAAGTTTTTGCAATTAGTTTAATTTTTCAGTAACTTTATGTGCTAGGTTAATGTTATGTAGTATTCATGTTGGTCTTTGGTAGTACATGACGGTCTGTCATATTGTGTTTGTCCATAGCCTAAATTTCATGGTTAAGTGATCATGTAAATTTTTTCTGATTATATCAGTTCCTCAGTAGCTTTTTAGCTCACCTGACCTAAAAGGTCGTGTGAGCTATTGCCATCACTTGGCGTCCGTCGTCGTTGTCCGTCCGTCCGTCCGTTCGTCCGTCGTTAAAGATCAACTCCTCTGAAACCACTGGGCCAATTGCAACCAAATTTAATCACAATAGTCCTTGGGGTGTGTAAATGAAAAATTGTGTCCGACATGTCCGTGTGTAATCCAAGATGGCCGCCAGTGGGACCCATTGATTAACATTGGACCCTATGGGAAATTTTAATTATTTTTTTTTCTAGTCGGATTTTGATTCCTTATGAAAAATAAACATGGCGCACAACTATCAGATTTTGGATAACTCTTTCCCTTTCCGAGCTATAAGGGGTCAAACGGGGCCAAAATCGCACTTTTACAAAGTACCGCAAATTTTTTTTTCATCGGATTTTGATGGGGTTTCTTTCTTTGGATTCGTCTTGACATGAGCTTTCGGTGGTGTTCGACGGATTTTGCGTAGCTCTTACCGTTTTTGAGTTATAAGGGCCTAAGGGGGCCAAAGTCACACTTTTACAAAGTACCTCATTTTTTTATTTTTCATCGGATTTTGATGGGGTTTCTTTCTTTGGATTCCTCTTGACATGAGCTTTCGGTAATGTGTCGACGGATTTTGCCTAGCTTATACCGTTTCCGAGCTATAAGGGGCCTAAGGGGGCCAAAATCGCACTTTTACAAAGTACCTCAATTTTTTATTTTTCATCGGATTTTGATGGATTTCTTTCTTTGGATTCCTCTTCACATGAGCTTTCGGTAGTATGCCGACGGATTTCGCGTAGCTCTTACCGTTTCCAAGCTATAAGGCGCCTGAGGGGGACCAATATCGCACTTTAACAAAGTACCTCAATTTTTAGCTGAAAATTGTATCTTAGATATCAGTGCGTAATCCAAGATGCCGGCAATGGGGTCCACTGATTAACATTAGACCCTATGGCAAATGCATTCAACAATGAACTCCTCTGAAACAAATTAGCCAATTGCAACCAAACTTTGTCATAATAGTCCTTGGTTGGTGTTAAGTAAAAAATCTGTCTGACACGTCCCTGCATAATCCAAGACAGCCGCCAGCAGTCCCATTGATTAACTTTAGACCTCATAGGAAATGTATTTAGCAATCAATGTTATTGCATGGATGTACCACTGCTATATACAGGTGAGCTATACAGGCTCCTGGGAGCCTCTAGTTATTGTATGTCAATTGTATTCGGTATGTGGTGTTGGTCTCAAGAAGTACATAGTGTTCTGTTTTATGCTTTTGTGTGTTACCTCAATTTCACGGTCCAGTGATCATGTCGAGTTTACCATTATCTGTAAGTGGTAGGTCAATGATTTTTGGTATGTGGGTTGATCTTTGGTACATGTGGTACATGAATGTCTGCCATATAACATATTTCTTTGACCACAATTTCATGGTCCAGTAATCATGTTAAGTTTTCCAGTATCTATTAACAGTATGTCAATAACATTTGGTACAGTCCCTGAACCAGTCAACAATCCCATTTTTGCGATCCGTCACGAGTCATTTATCTGTCTCCGATCAGTTAAAAGTCAAGTCTGATCATTCAAGATTCAAAGGGCATCGGTCAGATCATTCCTTGGTCATTATTCATCCGTCAGGATTCACTGTTCCTAAGTAAGAGCTTGTTTGTACTCGTCACCCGTTATCCGTCACCGTTTACCATTCAGCCAATCAGATTGCATTAGTCATCTGTTATTAATAGAATGTTGAATGTGAACTGGGAATACAATTTCCAAAAATACAATCTAGAAGTGATTTATTCCAAAAACTTCTATATTTGAAGTTTTCAAATTGATTTAAATGCTTGCCATATTATCTTTTGGTCAAATTTTGGTATTTATAGAATTCTGAATGTGAATTGAGAATACACTCTCCAAAATTAACATCTCGAAATAATTTATTCCAATAAATGCCATATATGAAGTGTTTTGAAATGATTTAAATGTTAGCCATATTAACTTTAGTCAATTGCTTGGCAAAATTATATCTGATTAATTGAATTTTAAATGTGAAATGAGAATACAATCTCCGAAAGTACCATCTTGGAGTGATTTATTTCAATAATTTCCAAATTTGAAGTGTTCCGAAGTTATTAGACTGTTTGCAATATAAACTTTTAGTCAGTTTTAGGTGAAATAATATCTGATTAACGAAATTTTGAATGTGAAATAAGAATAAAATCTCCAAAAATACCATCTAGAAGTGATTCATTCCAATAATTCCATATTTAAATTGTTTCGAAATGATTTGAATGTTTGTGATATGAAGTTTCGGTCAATTTTTTTTTTTTAATATTATCTGATTAATTGAATTTTGAATGTGAAATAATAATACAATCTTAAAAAATACCATCAAGAAGTGATTTATTCCAATAATTTCCATATTTGAGTGTTTTGAAATGATTTGAATGTTTGCGATTGAATTTTTTAGTCAATTTTTGGTGACATAATATCTGATTTATAGAATTTTGAAGGTAAAATAAGAATACAATATCCAAAAATACCATCTAGAAGTGATTTTTTCCAATAATTTCCATATTTGAAACGTTTCAAAAGGATTTGAATGTTTTTGATATTAACTTTTAGTCAAATTTTGGTAAAATAATATCTGATTAATGGATTTTTGAATGTGAAATGAGAAAACAATCTCCAAAAGTACCAACTAGAAGTGATTTATTCCAGTGATTTCCATATTTGAATTGTTTCGAAATAATTTCAATATTGCAACACAAACTTTATAAATGACTAAATACCGAAGTTACTGTCAATTTGAATTCTGCATATGCGCATTTCGACAACTTATGTCTCTTCAGTGCAGATAAAATCTAAACGTTTGGAAGACCATAAACTCAAAGATGTTTAAAAATTGATAGAGAACAGATATAAAATGTTAGCCAATATGATATCCAATTAGAAGGTACTTGAAGTGTCAAAACAATATCTGAAAAAAATCATATGTCATTGGTTTTGCGATTTTAACTTTTTATGAATTTGTGGTAAAATTATATCTAATTAGTGGAGCATTGAGTGTGAAATATCACCAAACCACTGTAAATACCATCTGGTGGTTCCTTGTTCCAAACATTTTCACGTTTGGTCTGTTGAAAAATATGAGTTGAGACATTGTTAATGAATTTTGGGAAATGTTTAGTAGAATTTTTATTCTAAAATGTCAACACAAACACTAAACTACAATCGGCATGAATTACTGAAAACTATCAGATGCATTTATTGATGATGACTTTTGATTTATCAGAAACTAGAAATCAACGATTTGTGAGATTCGTTTCGCTAATAATTTTTTTAATCTATTTGTATTCAATAAAAATACGTCATGAGTCATCCGTCACCGATCATCCGTTTTCTTTCTATTCTTCAGGCAGCATAATTCAAGAGTAAAAAGAGTCGAATCATTCATCAGTCATCAGTTGATTTGGCTATCCGTCAGCCGTCAAAAGTCATGATTCAGCGAACATTCACTAGTCAACGGTCAATCAAAATGGAATGTTTACTTATCCAGTGACTATATGTTGGTTGGTCTTTGATTGAACTTGACAGCCTGGTATTTGGCTTTTGCCCTTGACCTAATTTTCACGGACTAGTGAACATATTTAGATTTTCAGTATCTTTTAGTGATAGGCCAATGATAATTGGCATTTAGGTTGGTTTGAATGGTACAGAGCAGTGTGCCATATTGCTTTTGTAAGTTTCCCTAAATTCATAGTCTAGTCAACATGTTTTTTCCTGATTTAAGTAAGTTTGAGTCTTCACATTAATTAAGCGAACAAGCAGGGACAGGCGAGACATTAATTAAAGTCCACACTTGTAATGTTTCATGTATTTGTTTTGTTTTGTTTTTGTTTTGGTTTTTTTTTTTTT
>MJUU01035899.1:70253-150825 GCA_002080025.1 Modiolus philippinarum
TTAAAATATTATCTATACAAACAATCAAATTTGTGCATTTTATATTGATTCATATTTTCTCCTATTTATTTAAGATAATAATTATATGCATAGATTTGGGTTTGACTTAAACTTAAGAGAATATATTTGATAATAATATTTTACAAAAGAATTATTTACTTTATCTCAGTAACAAATTTCTAAATGCATCGATTAAGGATTTCTGTTATTTAAAATGATCTTTTAATAAGTATGTTTTAACATGTCTGAAGGTTCAATTTATTCAGCAAAATGAAGTTAGAAAAACACTTTCATTTCTTTTTAATTCATTGTCTCTAAATTTAGAATGCTGAACAACTGTTATATTTTTTTTCTACTTTTTTAAAACAAGTCAAGACTCTTTCAGTACTAATTCAGCTTGGTCGAGACAGGTTCAAACATGTCGAGAATATTTCAGTACTATATCAGACTGGTTGAGACAGGTCGAGACTTTCCAGTACAAGTTCAGACTAGTCAAGACAGGTCGAGACTCTTTCAGTACTATATCAGACTGGTCGAGACAGGTCAAGAATTTTTCAGTACTGGTCCAGACTAGTCAAGACAGGTCGAGACTGGTTCAGTAAATTTCAGACTGAATCAGACTATGGTCAAGACTACTTAAGTAATTTTCAGACAAGTTGAGACTGGTCAAGTATTTTTCAGTACTTTTCAGTACAAAAAGTGCCCGTTTCAGACTTTTAGTGTTTTGTAGTGTAATAAACAAAAAGTACAAATACACAAGTCTAATAACGTCGCATTGTCCTTTCCATAAACATCCACTAGCTTGTTGAGAAACTCCACGGTAATCGGTTGTTTCTTAGTAATAGGTTTAGCCATTAAAAGTTTGCCTCCTTCGAGACGCATTTTAACTATTTTGTCCTTGTATAGATTTGGTCGTTACGAGATTTCATGAGAACGATTCATACTATGAAAAGATGATTCAAAATAGGAAACAGAAACATGTTGAATCACCAGAGAACTAATATACACTGTAGACGGCCAAGCTGGAAGTGATGATAACGAATGTAAACTACTCCATTTCCGAAATTTGCTGACGTAAACGTCGTATTTCTTATTCCTATTATCTTCTTTCCCTGCTTGAACTAAAACCAGAATTTGTTTAGAAGCTGCTCCTAGATTGTCATCAGTGTAGAAAGGTACCAATTTTTCCATGTGCCAAAGGACTACAGTATCTAAAAAAAAGAACGCCATTATGAAATAATGTAAAAATAAAAGTGATTAAATTAATGTCATTCACCTAAATGACAAGATAGCTAAAACTTATAATCAATATGTAAGTATATAAATCTATAAATGTATAAATAGATGAAAGTGAACAGTACACAAATAATTCAGTTAATATTTCAGCACCTCTACGGGCCTTTTTCAAAACACAATTAAGGGCTACGCCGAGCACAGCATGATACAACCGCAGTCTGTCGACCACTGATATTTGAACAAGTGTAAACTAAAATGAATGTGGACACAATAAGGACCTTGACACATTAACTAACTGGACACAAACTAGTGAAAATAAAAATTGGCCTTTTGAATCCCTTATTACTAGGATATTGTTAGACCTAAGAGATTCTGTTGACTACCATTAAAAGAAATGAAAAAAAATTAGGTTGAAATCCAATGAAAAATTTTTGAAATATTGCAATTTGGTCCCTTTGATCCATTATAGCTTGGAAACGGAAGAGCAACGTAAAATATACTGCAATATTACTGGAGGCTTAAAATGAGAACATTCAAAAGATAAAAAATCCCATCAAAATCTAATAAAGAAAAAGATTTCAGATATTTCTAATAATTGCAATTTTTGCCCCCGTTTGACCCCTTATAGCTCTGAAACAGTAAGAGCGAAGAAAAATCCGTTTGATTACTCTGAAAGCTTACCATGAGAGGAACCCAATACCATCAAAATCTGATGTAAAACGGAAGATTTTTACATATTTTAAAAACTGCAATTTTTGCCCCTTTGACCCCTAATAGCCCGGAAACGGTAAGAGCTACGACAAATCCGTTGTTATGCTACTGAAAGCCTACAATGAGAGGAATCGAAAGGAAGAATTCAAATGAAAATCGGATGAAAAATTAACAAGAGGAAAGCTGTCAATGTGACAGCAAACCGGGTTTTCTTTTACATGGACAGTATATCTTACACATGGGTTGACCATGAATATCTGAAATGTACTTATAATTTTTATTAATTTTCAATATTAAACCTTCCAATATAGGAGCCTATTTTTTAAAGTTCAGCAACTTGGATTTTAATCAAAAAGGAAAATAAAAGTACTGTGCACTCCTCTGATACAGGTACAAATGATCTGCATTATAAAAACTTCCTGTCTCAAATATTGTAGTTCAACAACTGATATTTTTTACATAAATTATCAAAAATCGAAATCAAAGTACGATGCACACCTTTGATATATGTACAATTGATCTGCAAAATAAACAGTTCCTGTCTCAAATACTGTAGGAGAATTGCTCCGGACAAAGGGGGTACCCTATTGTTGAAAATTTGACATAAAAAAAGACTAAGTTCAACAACTGATATTTTTGACATAAATTATCAAAAATCAAAATCAAAGTACCATGCACACCTTTGAAATATGTACAATTGATCTGCAAAAAAAACTTCCTGTCTCAAATACTGTAGGTGATTTGCTCCGGACAAAAGGGGTGCCCTTTTGTTAAAAATTTGACGTAAAAACGACTAAGTTCAACAACTGATATTTTTGACATAAATTATCAAAAATCAAAATCAAAGTACCAGGCACACATTTGATATATGTACAATTGATCTGCAAAATAAAAACTTCCTGTCTTAAATACTGTAGGAGATTTGCTCCGGACAAAGGGGGTACATTATTGTTAAAAATTTGACGTAAAAATGACTACATTATTGTTAAAAATTTGACGTAAAAATGACTAAGTTCAACAACGGATATTTTTGACATAAATTATCAAAAATCAAAATTAAAGTATCATGCACACCTTTGATATATGTACAGTTGATCTGCAAAATAAAAACTTCCTGTCTCAAATACTGTAGAAGATTTGCTCCGGACAAAGGGGGTACCCTATTGTTAAAAATTTGACGTAAAAATGACTAAGTTCAACAACTGATACTTTTGTTATAAATTATCAAAAATCAAAATCAAAGTACCATGCACACCTTTGATATATGTACAATTGATCTGCAAAAAAAAACTTCCTGTCTCAAATACTGTAGGAGATTTGCTCCGGACAAATGATGTACCCATTTGGCAGCACACCTTTGATATATGTACAATTGATCTGCAAAAAAAAAACTTCCTGTCTCAAATACTGTAGGAGATTTGCTCCGGACAAATGATGTACCCATTTGGCAGCCGCCCGCCCGCCGCCCGCTCGCCATTTTCACCATTTTAATAACCGGATTTTTCCGATGGAAAACCCGGTTAAAAATTTTAGGTAATCCGCATTTTTGCATTTTTTGCCCCGTTGGATCCTCATAACTTCGAAAAGAAACAAGTTATCAAAAATGTAATGGTGCAGTGCAATTTTTCATAAGGCATTCACTCGAAAAACTGCGTCAAAATCGGACAAAAAATTTAAAAAAAAATGTTGAAATACGCCCCTTTTGTGCCTCATTTATCTCGTGATCGGCACATGCCACGTGAAATCCGTTGGCATACCACTGATTGGAAATTTCCGCAAAAGGACACTGAAAAAGAAACCCCATCAAAATCCGATAATAATAAAGATTTTACAGTCAAATATGTGAAAACCCTTTTTGGTCCCTTTTTTAAACACGGATGGGCCGCAATGACCAAACTTAATCTAAGCCTTCCTTTGTGCCAAGGAACTTTGGGTTATATATATATATATATATATATATATATGCTCTCGTTCTGATGTATCCGAAACATTGCTCACTGAACGTTAAACTTTATTTTATTTATCAATCATGTTAAATTTAACTTTTTCTTATCGATCAATTATGTTTTGTGTTGTAGTAAGGTACAATATTATCCGATTATTTTTCAAGACCTGCATAACCATTATAATAGTTGGAAGTTTTTTTGCTGTTTTTAGACATTATATATATATAAAGTAATAACTTTAACCATTAAAAATTCCGAATTTGCATAAACTAAAGCCTTTTCGAACTTTCAAACTTTATTTTTTATTAATCAATATATTCATTTACGTGTCTTACTTTCTTACTGCTGCTATTGACAGACACAGATAATGGGTTGACAAAAAAGGTACTAGATTATTCAACGACACACCCGGACTTTAAAAGATCATTGATAGCGTCGGAAACAAAATCTCTATGTTCCTTTGCAGTCATATTATTCTTTAAGAATATTCTTTCGGGAAAATTTAAAACGGAATTTTGTATCCTTCAATAATTACATTCAAAATACATTCAAAATAAATCTATTATCATGAATGGTTTTTTGCCAAAAATCAAGTTTTTCCTTTAGCTTCCCTTTTACAGATAATACACTCTTTTTAACTTCATGTTTTTGATAAATTCAAAATTAAATATAATTCGTACTCAACTTTGTCTGTTCTTGGTTTTTTGGGAATACATTGGAACATCGACTTGAGATGTGATTGTTGTACTTGGTGGTTTTCTCTGTTGGACCTGTCTGTTCTTGTAGGGGCACTGCCTGGCGAAATGGCCCTTGAAGTGACATTCAAAGCAGGTTCCTGGCCAAAAGGTTGGCTGCTGCTGCTATGCTGAGCCGAAATTGTTCGGCTGTTGGGCACGAAAAAGGTTGTTTCGACCTTGAAATGAAGATGAAAAAGTAGTAGATGTGCTCCTGTCGTACAGCTTTGGATGTTTCCTCGTAGCTCTGTTGATTGCAGCACGGAGTTTTGCCTTATCATCATTATCATCTGCCAAAGGATGAATAGTATATTCCTTAATTACATCCCAGCCATGTCGATCAGCTATATTGATGATTTTGTTGCGCTGTTTGAACTGACCTATTTCAGAATTAATGGTGTTTTCTGCAGAATCGTAGTTTTTGGCCTGTAGACAGTACAAAATTTCAGATAGCTTAGAAATACGGTCACTATTAAATTTAAACTGGATTTTATTGCCCTGTTTTTTAAAGTTGAAATCGTCTATACCTATAGATTTTAGAAAAATCGAGAGGTGCTGAAATCATTCTTGATTCACTAGAATGATCACACGTCCCAAAAAGTATTGTTATTTGTAACACTTAATTTTATTTGCAATCAAAAGCGAAATGTAAAAATCATTCAACTCCTTTTCAAATAAATAACGTAGGAAAGAAATGTTAAATATAAAGTTAAACTGTTTAATGCTTCGGCAAACGAATACCGAAATTGATATCCTTATTTTCTGATCTGAAATCAAATGAAACAAATTTCTTTTTCAATTTTTTTTATAGAGGAAATATTATTTGGAAGAGGTCAGTTGATATTGATTAAAACAATGACTATAATTAAGAATTGTTGATTCTTTATGTTTATCAATGATTCGTAAACTCATAAATTGATAAAACAACGGCAGTAGAATACCGAAGGAACAAAGCACAAGATTACACAAATCACAAAGTCCAGAGACAAGGCAAAATCAGAACACCAGATGACGGAAGAACAAAGACACTTTATGCCCACAAAACACACAACCACTACACATACAACACCAAAAAAAATAAAATACTAACAGTGTGAACTCTCAAAACACAGAGTGACATCAGGTGCTCCGAAAGGGTGGGCATTTCCTGCTCTGTATACAGTATCCGTCACATTGTCAGTGGGTCAATCCAGGGTAAAATCAAAACCAGTAATGTCAAATCCGAGACGTGAATCTAGCTGAAAATGTCAGTTTTCATTTGTGATACTGACATTTCATATCTATCTATGATGTCGTGGTGACGGCCATAGAATTTCTGAAGGGGCGAAGGTAACAAGGGCTGAACATATTCCTGACTCAGTAGTTTTTGTGACAGTGCTTTTGCTCTTTCCACAAAGTTAATGTATGAACTGCACGCTCTACAGTAACGAATTAATTGTGAAATATACATTCCATATGCTGGGGAGGTAGGTATAGTTCTGCAGAGAAGGGGAAAGTTCACAACTGGAAAGTCAAAATCATCACGTTTGTCATATAGCCTAAATTTCAGACGTCCATTTTCCTCAATGTATAACAAAAGGTCAAGGTATGAAGCAGAATTTGGTGTATCGGTAGTATCTTTAATTTCAACTTCGCTGGGTAGATGCGATGTAAATATTCTTTAAATCTTGGGTTATTAAGATAAAGTGCATCGTCTATATATCGTAGGCTGAAATTAAAAGTCTGGGCTAGTTGTTTTTGTTTTTGTTGTATTAGCCCTTGTAAAAACATTCTTTCAAATTTTGGTAAATTGCTGAACTATAACCTGCAGTTTCATTATTTTTTTTTATACTGAGATCAGTACAAAGATAAGTTTGGAACTTACCATCCTTGATTATTCAAGCTACTGTTTTCGATATTATTACGTTTTTATAAATTCTATCATTAACTTGAATTTACCATTTCTTTCTCAGCAGTGTTTCTTTTTATCGAATTCTTTTTTCAACATATTTAAACAAGAAAGGAATCCAAGAGATATAGTTTCCAAAACGAGAACTAGTTGATTATGAAATTTCTCACATCGAGTTAAATAAATTTTGCAAATGTTTGAAAGCGAGGCTTGCCGAGCTCTTAAACATTTCAAAATTTATTTAACGAGATGTGAGAAATTTCATAATTAACGCGTTAAAGTTTTGGAAACTGTTTCTCTAATGACTGCATGAAAAAAACCGAGGATTGTGTTCCGAATAAATTTGGCGGGAAATCTCACAAAACTTGTGCTCCTCTCTAGAGAGGAGAACAAATGTTTCCACACCGTTCAGGAAGTGTGAAAATTGGATAGAAATTAGAGAAATGTTCTTCTAAAAAGACATCGACGATATGTACTAGGACTGGTATCACAAATAAAGACATCATTGATCTGTTAATTAGTGTGACATTCAGAGTCCGGGGAAAAATAAATTATCTATCCTTGAATGTGCCAAATCCTTGTACAAATTTCTAATAAAAATTCAAAATTCCTTGTGTCAATAATTCTTATTAAAAAAAAACTCATAGAACTTGGGGAAAATTCCAGGTGACTAAACCATGCAGTAGCAATTACGGCTATGCTTATCACCTCTAATACCGACGCTGCAATTTGACATACTAAAAAGAATAAATGATCATCAGCTAAATCAGATAAATATATGGTATGCTGTTAAATAAAATCCAACATAATACGTTTAATATAACAATAATCTTGTAGCATTTTTTAAGGTAAGCTTTATGAAATCCATGCTACAAGTTTGACAACATATTGTTAATGTTAAATAAGCAAATACAATATGAATTTGTCATTTCACCCATATTGACGTGATTAAACAGTGTTTGGCTATCAAATTTTTTGTTGTTTAAACTGAAACAAATAAAAAAGTCTGAATACGAAGTCAAATCCACATTTCGCAAATATGGAAATTTCGATTTGAAATCTGATTTAGCTTATATTGAAATAACTAAATACCGAAGTTACTTCGAATTTATATTCTCAAAATGACTTGTTCAGATATTTTTAAATACAAAATATTTTAGTGCTAGGCATATTTGAAAGAAATAAGTTCTATTTCAGAGGACTGATCGTGCCGAAATGAAATAATATGTTCTTCAGCATTTTAGGGTATTACATGTACTTCAAAATCGCACAGGGTTTTTCGAGGAAGGTTTTTGAATGATTCATAAAGCTGACTGGAATTTAAGATGTACATTTATGTAATTTTTGAAGATGTACAAAATGTACTACTCTTTGAGAACGTCAGGAGACGAAGCACAACTGGAATTGAAGACGTTTTTCAAATGTAATTATTGGCAATTATTGTTTGTATTAAGGGATTTCAAATTGTACAGACTTATGAGAAGATTTTTGGAAGTTTGGACCGATTGTAAAATCAGAATAGAAAATATTTGAAGTTCATGATTCCTGACCTTCGGGACATTGTATATGCTTGGCATAAAATATTGCAGTTTTTTCATTGACTATGAGTATACATTTTCAGTATGATTGCAAGGGACCACCGTTCTAACGAAAATAAAAATGAATCTTACATTTGAATCTTAGCCAATATTTTGTTAAAAATCATTATATAGATACCGGCGTTTTACCCAGTTTCCTCACTTATTCACAGTTTCTTCGGTATTTAGATATTTAATAAATTTCATATTTTTTCTAGTGAAAATAAATAGTATTTTTCACTTGAGGATTTGGGTCCAATTATACTTGTCAAGTATTCACATGTGGCATTGACAGGAATAAATAATCCTCATCAAATTTTATTTAAATTCAATCTGTTTATGAGCTACAAAATATATACTAGAGGCTCACATGAGCCTGTATCGCTCACCTGGTGACTGGTTTTATTCATTGCCACGAAGAGACCACCCATTCATACTATAAATCAGTTCACCAGGTGTTACATTTTCAATTTTGGATGAGTTACAAACATAAAAATTACAAACTTTGTAAGGGAACACCCAAAGACAATCCTAACCCAACTTGGTTCCGACTGGATCAGTAGGTTCAGAGGAGAAGACATGTTAATGCTTTTCCCATAGGGTCCCTATATTAAACTATGTTCCACGCTGGCGGCCATCTTGGATGAGGTACGAACGTCAAAATCACAAACTTTGAAGGGGACAAGCCAAGGACTATTGTGACTAAGTTTGGTTGAATTTGGCTTGGTAGTTTCAGAGGAGAACATCTTTGGATGCATTTCCCATAGGGTCCCTATGTTAAACTATGTTCTCTGCTGGCAGCCTCCTTCAATGAGGTATGGACATAAAAATCACAAATTTTCAAGGGGACCACCTAGAAACTATTGTGATCAAGTTTGGTTCCAATTGGCTCAGTAGTTTCAGAGATGAAGATCTTTGAATACATTTCCAATAGGGTCCTATGTTCTGTGCTGACGACCATCTTGGATGAAGAACGAACATAAAAATCACGAACTTTAAAGGGGACCAGCCAAGGAAAATTGTATCCAAGTTTGGTTCCTATTGGCTTATAGCGGTCTCAGGAGAAAAGACCTTTGAATGTATTTCCCATAGGGTCCCTATGTTGAACTATGTTCCCCGCTGGCGGCCATCTTGGATGAGGTACAACCACATTGGCTCAGTGGTTTCAGAGGAGAAGATCTTTGAATGCATTTCCCATAGGGTCCTATGTTAAACTATGTCCCCTAGTGGCGGCCATCTTGGATCAGATGCTAATCTTCTAGACATATGTAGAAATTGTAGTCCTGGAAAAGCTCAACACTTTTGTAATTCACATTTAACCTCCATCTCAAACAGTTTTTGAAATAAAAGTAAAAATGTTATTAAATCGTGAAAATTCAAAGAAAAAGGGGCCATAACTCCTATGTCGGTCGTCAGATTTTCTTCAGACTTGCAGGATATGTAGATCTTACTATGCTGACCATTTTTGTAATTAATCTGCACTTCTATTTTCTACCATTTTTAATATACAAGACTAAAAGTAACATAAAAAACCCGAAAATTTTACGGGAAAGGGGCAATAAGATGGGTTATCGGATATTCTTCAAAATTGCAGGGCAGGTAGATCTCATCATGCTGATCACTTTTACGCCATGTCAGATTTGGATATCTGTAACGGTTTTCGAGTAATTTGCAAAAAACAGCAATTTACCCCTATGTTCTATTTTTAGTAACAGCGGCCATGTTGTTTGGTCTATGGACATTAAAATCACAAACTTGAAAGAGCATACCCTGGTGATGATTCAGACCGTTTGGTTAGTATTAGCCCAGCAGTTTCAGAGGAGAAGAGCTTTGAATAAAAGTTAACGGACGGACGGACGGACGGACGGACGCCGAGTGATGGCAAAAGCTCACATGGCCTTTGGCCAGGTGAGCTAATAATAAGTACAATTAATTGACCGTGATGAACACCAATAAAAGTGTCACTTGTTTGATTAAAGTCATTGCATGTCTTATTTAATCCTCTCTGTTGTTCAGTACTCGAGAAATTATTATTGATAATTATCACAACCGATAAATCATTAAATACACCAGGAGATATGTTTTGATCTTGTTTGGCCATATTGATCTTATCATCATTTTGACAGGCTTAACACAATTTGATTATGACAATATAAGATTTTAGGCAAGTTTTAAAGATATTTGAATTCAAATATGTAATGAAACAACGGCAGTAGAATACCGAAGGAACAAAACACAAGATTACACAAATCAAAGTCCAGAGACAAGGCAAAAGCAAGAACACCAAAAGACGGAAGACCAAAGACACCACTTGCCCACAAAACACACGAACATTGCATATACAGCACAAAAAACTAAAGCACTAACAGTGTGAACTCTCAATAAACAAGAGTGACAAAGGGACGATCAAGATGAGTTACGTTTGTTAAATTCAATCAAGATCCCGATTTGATCTCGTTTGATCCAGACAAACTTACAACATCTTAATCGTCCCCTTCATTACATATTTGCTAGTGATATGAAGTAATGGCATGAAATTCAACATTGTTGCTCAACAAGTTTAATTACAAAATCTTAATCCTCAACCATACACAATCAGCT
Organism: Modiolus philippinarum; assembly: GCA_002080025.1. Taxonomy (NCBI): domain Eukaryota; kingdom Metazoa; phylum Mollusca; class Bivalvia; order Mytilida; family Modiolidae; genus Modiolus; species Modiolus philippinarum. The sequence goes on from MJUU01035899.1 coordinate 80,947, forward strand.
ATGGACTCACAGTCTAAAGAACATTAAGCAATTCGTACTAGTAAAGCATAGAATCTTCAAAAATTAAATTAAAATAGAACAAACAAAAAACGCAGAAATTACCTAAGCCTTATTAAAGACTCTTATTGCAACGTCTGAAAAAAAATTATCATTTGTAACCTGCTCTTTGATGTCTTTTTATTTTAAACAGTCTGTATAATGGAATAAAAAAGATAACAGGGAACACCTACAATGGCCGAAAAACATAGCCAAATGCCAGAAAGTAAATAGGAACTGCACAAGAAAAAAACCCACAATAAAAATACAACAGACAAACATAAACAACGATAGGAACTCGGGACAGCCGGACTTGGTACCGGCACTAGCAAAAGCCAGCGGTAGGGTTAAACCGGTTTATGGGTACCCATAAGGGTACTCCCCTTTCTCTGTCACGTTTCCCTATCGTAGAATAAACATACGAATAAAACCCATACAGGTAGACTACTAACTCCATGACCACAATCTAGAAAAGAAAAATGGGGGGACAAAACGTAATTTTGAAAGATGGGTCAAAGAGTGCTCGCCGCTAAACTGCCGGCTAGCTCGAGGAGCCTAGTCCGCTGGTAAAACACTGTCGCACTACGGAAGGAAAATCAAATTCAAAACTCCCAATGGGTTTGGTAAAGAATCGTCATGTATTTCAGTAGACATCGGCAGTATCAGTGAGAGGCCAGTATGTGTGTAAAATCCTCAGGTCACTGGATCCCAAAGCTAATTTAACGGACACGTGCAGATTATCCTGTCGATATCCCATATTGCGTAAAGAATGTAAGTTACGTCCCAGTTTTCTGGATTTTTAATCAGTTTCTGGCATTTTTTAACAACATGTCCGTAAAATCGAGGATGGGAAATGCCCTTAGAAATAAGCTGTTTGCGAGTGACATTATATTTAGAAGTCAGATGTTCATAAATTCACAGAAACTTCGGTATTTAGTTATTCGATAAAACTTTTTAAATGTATTTACATCTTTTTATCGTTTAAAAACTTTTGAAATGCCTGTACTAAGTCAAAACCATTTTGATATGCAGTTTTGCGAATAATTTTGCACCGAAATTGTTACTTCCCTTGGATTCCTGTCAATAATGTTCGGTAATTTTTCGGAACAAAATTATTTTTACGTCCTTCACAAAAGTTTGTAACTTCATTCTTTATATCGTTTAACTTTCATACTTGATCATCGCATGTTGCTGTTAAATGAATATATAGTTTTTTTGTGTTTTTTTTTTTTGTTTTTGTTTTCTTTTTTTTGAAGTTGAATCTTTATTAAAGTCAATACATTTGTTAGGAATACATAAGGCACCAGTACCTTATCCTTGCCTCGTTAACATTAGTAAAAACATAAGTTGTTAGTAGTGTAAATAATAAAGAATAACATACAATAAGCATTACAAGTTTTGCAACATAATAAATTCGGAAAATTTGGTTCTCTCCGGAATTGTGTCTAAAAATATTTTTATTCGAAAACGAAAGTACAAATATCGCACATGTTGTGTTTACATGTTGTAATCATGAACTGTTGTTCTTTGCATTGTGTATGTGTCCGCATTAATGGCTTATATTTACAATCATTTAAATTCATTATCATAGTGAATGCTTTGTATCAGTTAGAACAATATTGCATAACTTGTTTACAATACATGTACAGCCTGTCGGTGTGTTGAGTGACAATGCTACTCGGTGCAGTGAACCCCCCCCCCCCTAACCAAAGAAAGAAAGAGACACTTAAACATTATAGAGTAGTGTCCTAACTTAGTAGAATAGGTCTATGCACAAAGCCCCAGTATCACCCACCAACACCAACATTTTTTATTAAATTACAAGAAAAATAAAATTCACAAAAATAATTACACTACAAGTAATATTAAATATATATATATATACTATTCACAACTGATTAAAACAAACAATAATTGTAATAATACAGTATATATACATTAGTTAGCCTGAAAGAGAACTGAGTCCTTGATCAGTATACTAAACTCTGGTTTGCAAGTTATCATTATTAAATTATGTCCCCGCGGACCATCTCCCCTGGATTAATAGTTTTGTAGAGTGCAAAGACAGAGACTTGGAAAGCATGCTATTCAGCTCCACGAACCTAATCGAAATCCAGATGGAAATAGATCCCCAATGTCTTGCTTTCCGAAAATGCATAGTACTCTTAATAGAACCAAGAAGACGTATTGGGGCAATTTGTCTGGATTGATAGTTTTGCAGAGTCACAAAGTCAGAGGCTAAAAAGCTTGCTCTGTGGCTCTACAAACCTAGCAGTAATCCAGATCAAAACAACGCCGTTATGGTTCTCTTAAATACCTTATTTTTTATTCATTTTAGCTACTTATTAGTCTAAATCAAAACTTTGAAGAAACTCTTTTAATTGTATGTTATTTTCATATAAACTTCCAAACTTTATTTCATTATTAAGATTTTCATTACATCACAAGAAGCTTTTCTTTGATTTGAAATATAATAACTTTTATATATTGAAAATCCAATTAGAATTAACAAATATTTGATTTTTGATATCCTTCTTTAATTTTATAGCCAATTACTATATTTTTTAATGTCAATATATGTTAGTAAATTTGATTTTTCTGAACAATTTATGTATTCCATCCCAAAATGATTCAAGTCTTTTACACTCTAGAAAGAAATGTTGATAGTTTTCTACTGCGTTACAAAAATTACACAGGTTATGACTGGCTATTTTCCACTTGTGTAGTAGTTCCTGACATGGTAATATATAATGAATCAATTTCCATTTATATATTCTTAGCCTATTGTCTTTTATAGTTTCAAAAATAAAAGAAAACATTTTCTCTATGTCAGAATAAAACTGAATATTGAATTGTTTACTCAAAATATCACATCCCAGCGGGTGAATGTTCAAATTAAACATTTTATGTATTCATAGAATACATAAAATGTTTAATATCTTTACTTGTCAGTCTTGTTACACATATATTATTCGATTGTACAGATATTGGCATATTCGAAAGGTCTGTTTAAACTACTGATTTAATTGAGTCTGTACTTTTGATTATTTGCTTCCATTTAAGTGGAAAGGAACTTTTGATAATTGAAAATTCTGACATCCAGTTTTGCTTATATTTGAGTTTGCTTAATACAATGTTTTCAGATATGTTTCCATTTTGATCCATTATATCGTTAATAAGGCTTAACCAACTTTTGATCCAATTTTCCATGAAAAAACCTTTCCCTTTATACTTAATGTTTTTGTTCCCCCATATAATTTGTTTTCTTATTTCAAAATGTCTTGTTGGTGACTTCACATTTTCCTTTTTACACTTTATCCATACTTGAATTAGGTCAATATAGAATGGTGAAAGATAAAATTTAGTATTTAAACAATTAAAATTATTTAAACTGGTTTTAAAGATAAAAAAATTTGGTCCGAATTGTTCAAGATATGAACAAGGAATGATTTTCCAGCTGCAAACTGGAATAGAAGAATCTGTCAGCTTACTTATCCAAGATATTTTAATCGCATTAAGATAATTTTCAATATCAATCATTTTTAACCCTCCCTTTTCTTAGCTTTTACATAAATCAGAACGTTTTATTCCATCAGTCTTCCCTCCCCAAATGTAATTGTATACTATTGTTTTAAATTTTTGTATAAATTCCTTCTGAATTGTACATACAGATGATATAAATGTTAAATTTGGTAAGACGAGGGATATAATAACTGCAATCTTACCAAGTATACTTAAGTTTCTTTTGTTCCATTTGTTTATGATATCTTGTGATTTTTTAATTTGTTTTTCTATATTTGCTTGTTGACATTTAAGTTTATCATGTCCAAAATACACACCTAAGCATTTTACCATATCTCTATCCCATGTAATTTGTTCAAATTTGTCTTTACAATGTTTGAGTCTTCCTAACCAAATACCTTCAGTTTTACTTCTATTAAGTTTAAGACCTGATACATTTCCAAATATTTCAATTATATTTAGTGCAATAGATATTTCATGTTTTGATTTGAGAAAGAGAGTAGTGTCATCAGCTAGCTGACATATTTTAATACTGTGGGTTACCCCGTTCAGTTTAATTTCTAATCCTTTTATGTTTTTTTTCTTTTCGTAGCCTATTTGCCATAATTTCTACTGCAATGATAAAAATCAGTGCACTTAGAGGGCATCCTTGACGAATACCTCTTTGAATTTTATACGGTTCTGAAATCCAGCCGTTATTACTAATACACCCTTTTATATTATTATATAGTGTTTTTATCCAATTTAAAATAGACTTTTGAAAACCAAATTTTTCTAAACTTTTGAACATGAATACCCATTCTAAAGCGTCAAACGCCTTCGCAAAATCAAGGAAAAGAATTGCTCCATCAATGTTAAAGTGTTCACAGTGGTCAATTACATCTTGAATTTGTCTAAAATTTAAGCCTTTATAACGGTTTTTGATGTAACCATTTTGGTCATTAGATATAACTAGTGGCAGAACCTTTTTTAATCTTTGAGCTGAAGAATATGCAATCAATTTAGTGTCAGTATTTAGAAGTGTGATTGGTCTGTAATTAGAGCGTGACAAAGGATCATCTTTTTTATAAATTTATGTTAGCATGCCTAATTTTTGTGATTCTGTTAATTCCGTTCTGTCATAATTACAGTTAAATACTTGAACTACAAAATCTTTAAGTGAGTTCCAAAATTTTCTATAGAATTCGACAGTTATGCCATCATAACCAGGTGAACGATTTAGACGCATTTTTAAAACTGCATCAGTACACTCCTCAACTGTTAATTTCCCTTTACATATTGAGCTTTCATCCTCATTCAATTTGTTATCTATTTTTGTATCCCTTATATAGTTTTGCACATCATGCACATCAGGTTCTGTTGTTTTATATAAATTTTCATAAAAAGATTCTCCGATTTGGAATATTTCAGATTGATTTCGTGTTATATATACATTTTCGTCCACTAGTGAAGTTATTGTTTTTCTTGTTTGACGTGTTTTCTCTAAACCTAAGAAGTATTTCGTATTTCTCTCCCCCTGTTCAACCCATTTAATTCTAGACCTTATTTTGCCCCCCCCCCCTTTGCTTTAATGTTATATAAATTTTCTATTTTTTTTCCAGTTTCATTTATTTTTCCTTCAATGTCATCATGATCATCATTATCATATCGATTGTTGTATCTTTGTTTATTCAAACTAGTAAGTTTATTTTCTAAAATGCATATCTTATTTTTCATTTTGTGGTTTTTCTTTTTACAAAAGTTGATAGTGGTTTCACGTACAGCACATTTGAAAATATCCCATGCAACACCAATATTTTCATATTGTTGTATATTATTTTTGAATTTATTTATTAAGTGTTCAATGAGTGATTGATATTCACTATTATCTAATACACTTTTATTTAATTTGAAGGTCCCTGGGCCTCGGTCATTCGTACATGTCGCAAATTTAATAGATATGGTTAAGTGATCTGTGCATTTTATTAAGGCAGGTCTTATATCACATGGATTTACTATAGGGTTTAATTCAGACTGAATAAGAAAGATATCAATCCTGCTTGCTTCATTATTATTTTTCCGTTTCCATGTAAATTGTTGTAAATTTGGATGATTCATTCGCCAAATATCAGTTAATTTAAAAGTTTTTATTATTTGCTTCAAAGAAGTTGCAAACGGCGTATCCTCTCGGTTTAAATGATAATATTATGGGCCTAGGTAACATATCAAGAACTTCTTCCATCAATATTATGGATATTGTTTCCAAAAAAATACGTAATAAACGATCCAACGGTAAACGTATCAATCGTAATAAACGAAAATACCACAGAACTTCAGTTTCAATTTCTGACCTTGTTACTATCTTTAAAAATAATGGCAGACATAATTTGCTTTGTAAATAATGTTCAATTCCTATTGTTAAATTTAATACTTTATTGGGAAAATGCAATACCATACCATATTACAGTCAAATGTATGAAGCTGCTGGAATAATCAGCACATTTTGCTACCACAAATTGTTTCCTAAAATTGATAAACCTGAAGACCATAAAAGATATTTCCTTAATTTACCGTATATCAACAAAGGGATCGATCTTACTGTTGTATCTAGTATATTTAGAGACTCAAAAAGTATCAAACTTATTCCTCCTTATTTTGATAATATGGAACCACCCATTATTTCATACACGTACAAAACAACCTACAAGAGACCTTATTTTTAATTATTCATCCGTTACCAAAAATCCTGAAATTAATCAAAATTCACCCTTGACCTGAAATTGTACAAGCTCGAAGTTTCGATATAAACCTAGTGGTCATGTTATTACAGGAGACCTCAACATCGTCGAGGACCGAGAGGTAAAAACTTTTCTCCAAAAAGGACCCAAATATCGTCCTCCTTCAAAAATAATTTGGAAGGACTGTCGTGATGTAATTAAAAAAGCCATCATGTCGTTCTGTAAAAAGTGGTGTAAAAGAGAAAATGCGGATAAAAAATCATTAGACACTTTCATTAACAAATGCATGGAAGTTGTTGATATATCCGAATAAATTATTTTGAAACACATTATAAGCAGCAGAATACCATTCCTGCTATTTCAAAAATCAAACAGAAGTTAAAAGAATTGGAAAAAGAGTATATATTTGTTCCGGCAGATAAAGCAGCCAATAATGTGGTCGTTGTTTGACGTAAGTATTACAACGAGGTGCTTCGGAATGAAATTACCAATTCTTGTACATTTCAAGCTACCACGTCAACAGAAACACAAATAATTGATGATCACACGATAGCTACAGCTGAACTTAAAGCAACTTCTAATTATAAAAGCATTCCTACTATGTATTGGCTTCCTAAACTACACAAAAATCCTTTTCAATTTTGTTTTATTTCGGCATCAAGTAAATGTTCAACTACACATATTTCTGTGTTATTGACCAGTGCACTTACTACCATAAAAAAATCTCGTCATCAACTTTAGCAACAAATGGTATGAATACAGTGGAATTAACTACTTTTGGAGTGTTAAAAATTCGGTAGAAAATTTGGAAAGACTTCGATCTGTTAATGAAGCATACACCTCCGTCGATAGCTATGATTTTTCTAACCTCTATACTACATTACCGAATACACTTATCAAAGAGAAATTCTCGTATTTGATCAAATGGTCCTTCAAAAATTCAGGACGTACGTACATTTGTTGCAATACATTTAAATCGTTTTTCAGTGACGACAAACATGAAAAAATATACCAACTGGACTTGTTAGGATATGATAAAAGCATTAAATTTTCTTTTTGATAATATTTTTGTTCGTTTCGGTGATACAGTCTATCAGCAAAAAATAGGTATTCCTATGGGTACCAACTGTGCACCTCTCATAGCAGATTTATTTCTTTATTGCTACGAGTCACAATTCATGGCAAAAATTCAAAAAGATCCTTCTAAACAGCATTCAGTGGATAAATTTAACAATACATATAGATATTTGGACGATATTTTGGCTTCAAATAATCCTGAATTTTCTAAATTTACAGATGAAATTTATCCTGCAGAACATGCTTTAAATAAATCCAATAGCAGCAGTAATTATACTCCTTTTCTTGATCTTGATATATCAATAAATCAAGGAAAGTTAAACACTAAGGTTTATGATAAAAGGGATGATTTCTCATTCCCTATAGTCAATTTCCCCCATCTCGACGGCGATGTTCCGTTAGTCCCTTCTTACGGGGTCTACATTTCACAACTTGTTCGATATGCACGAGTATGTAGTAATGTTTCTGACTTCAACGACCGAAATCTTTGTCTCACTGAAAAACTTCTGCATCAAGGGTTTATATATCATAAATTGATAAAAACATTCTCTAAATTTTATTATAGATACATTGACTTATTAAGAAAATTTGGTTCTACATACAGGGCTCTTATACATCAGGGTATTTCACATCCAAACTTCTTTGGAAATATTTACACAGCGCATAAATTCAAAAATTGTCCTTCCAAACTTATTAATCCGTTGAACAAACTTATTCATAAAGGATATAAATACAGCATTGTTGTTAAATCTTTACTTCTGGTTTTTGTTGGCAAAAATATTAATCATCTCCTAAATGCTTTACACCATAACTAAATTAATATTAATCATCTCCTAAATGCTTTACACCATAACTAAATTTAAACAATTTTTCATATTGGCAGTATTTGGCATTGCACAATATCATCTTCTTCTTTCATAATTGATGATGTTGTTATACCAAATCTATTTAGAAGTATTTCAATTGAAATTTCATATGTAAGAGGGCTTGATATCATACTCAACGGAAATTATTTCCTTAGCTAGCTGTCAGTAACTGCGAGCATTTGTCCGGACAGTACCTGTGTGTATTGTCTTCATGTTTTATGTACTTCATTGTAAGGGTACTGGTCTTGATAAGTTAGACTTTTTTTCTAGTTTGATTTTTACTGTGAGTCTTTTTGTGTATTTATTTTTAGCCATTCACCACACATAGGGGGGAGGGTTTGGATCCAAAAAAACGAGTTTAACCCCACCGCAATTTTTGCGCCTGTCCCAAGTCAGGAATTTGTTGGTCAATGGCTTGTCCTTGTCTATTTATAAAATTTTAGTTTCTTGATATTTGGGTTATTGGATGTGGTTTGTTTCCATTGATTTATTCACTTTTTTACCTTTTCGGGGCCATTTAGGGCTTACTATATGGTGTGAGGTTCCTCACTGTGTTGAAGACCATATGGTGACCCCTAGATGTTTTGTTTTTGGTCGTTTTAACCTGGATATGGGATGTTGTCTCCTTGACATTTACCCCATTTCCTTTCTTTTTCAATTCCCCAATTTCCAACATTGTTGTTTACATCTGATATTAACGACATGGTTGTACACAATTTGTATTATGTCACTCCATGTCTAATTATATATTGAAACAAGATGTTTCATTATTTTAATATTTGATTTTATATTTTTGGGGCATTTTTCACATATTTTTAGGGGTTTTAAAAAATATTGTCAAAAACAATAATAACAATGAATTTTTTTTAATCAATTTCTAAAAGATACCATACATTAACAATATTGATTATAAATTGATAATGTATTATAAATCATATCCCATATATAATTTATTGCATGACTATGTCAATTGCCGTAAGGACAGTCAGTTTCATTTTGGCATCATTTTAACGTTAACTGGGAGCATTATTTTTATGTACAACATATATCATATGTCCATTTTTAGGTAAAAACCTTTTCAAGATCTAAACAACAAGACTAAAATATTGAAGATCTTCTACATAGTTAATTTCAGTTATCATGTCTGATGTTATACTGTATTCAACCCTGCACTTGAATTGGAATTCAGGGGCATAATCTTCATTTTTCTTTTTTGTCCTGTACTCCCAAAAAAATGTTGAAATTTCGGTCCGAAATGAAATTCAAGATTCTTTTTTTTTTCATTTAGCACAGGGAACACCATTTATTTTCTTGGCGTACGACCTTTCAAAATTTCTTGCTATTAAGTTGGTATTGGAAAATTCCGCAACGGAAGAGAGGATTTGAGGGCCAGAAAAAAAAATAGCGATTTCTTTTCAAACGGCGGTAGTCAGTCAAAATCATTTTGATTTACAGTATTTTGGATTATTTTGCATCGAATTTGTTTTTCCCTTTGATTCCGACTACTGACAATAATGATCAGTAATTGTTTTGCAATTTTCCTCATCAATAGAGATGAATGGGTGCTTTGTAGTAAGGGCATAACAGGAGAAACATGTCGCCAACCACTGATGACAAAAGTATAGGGAGAAATGTAAACTCCATGCACGTTAACGACCATATCTATATCTTGAAAACAAAAGCAATCTCTTGAAAGTCTTAAAATATGCTATTTTGACGTCCTTCACTGATTCTAAAATTTCTAGTAGCATATATGTTGAATAAATTGAAAACTTGTAGTTCTGATATAACTAAATCTTTTATGAAAGGATATGGAGTAAATGAACATGAGACCATAACACATTTTTGAACTCCAACTGCAATAATTTTAATGAGCTGTATGGTCATTTCGGAAATTTATTCCTCATCAGCAGCACTAGAACCCAAACAAAGGAAATCCATAATCTAAAAAAATGTTCAAATGCATAAAACCAAACAAAATCCGAATAATCAGTAATACCAAATATAGCTAAGGACAAAACTACGATGATGGGAGTTAATCCTTCGGTTTTAGAATTTACATTAATTTAGATAATAGTAATTGAACAAAGTGTACACATGAGATGTTATCTCATGTACAAGTAAAACCTGGATTGCCCATTTCTGGTCTCTTTCTAATATCATATATATTACCTATTTTTATACAAAAGCTTGTATCCTCATTCTTTTTATCGTTTGAAAACTAGAAATGTTTTTTCATACCTGCCCGACAAACAGGTGGATCCTGACTTTCGTCACAAATTGGTGTGGTGCCACTGCATTGAAGATCATTGCATGTTGCTGTAAAATGAATTCATATTTTTTTTATCAATTTATAAAATATACCTTATATAAACAATATTGATTATAAATTGATAATATATTATAATCATATTCCAGATAATTGATTGTCTGACTATGGCAATTGCCATTAGGGCAGTCAGTTTCACTTTGACTACAGAATATTGACGACATTCAAACGTTAACAGGGATGATTATTTGTATGTGCAACACATATCATGTGTCCATTTTTAGATCAAGCCTTTTGAAATTCTGTTTAAGTGAAAGTTTTCACAACTTAGAGCGAATAATCAAAGATAAAAAAAAAACCAAATAAAAACGACTAAACTATTAGAAATCTTCTAAACAGTTGTTTTTTAGTTATCAAGTCTGATGGTATACTGTCTTTAACCCTGCACTTGAATTGGAATTCAGGGGCATTATCTTCATTTTTCTTTTTTGTCCAATCTACAAATAACGACAGTAGAATACCGAAGGAACTAAGAAGTGAAATTTACAAAATTCGAAGTCGAAAGACACGGCCAAAACGAGCACACAGAAAACAATGACGTAAGACACAAATACAATGACGTTAGACTGATACAAAGCACAGAAACAGAAATTACAACATTTAAAACAAAGGCACTTACAGTGTGAAGTGGCGTCCTTGTTTCGTAGTGTTCCAAATGTTGCCGTTGTCAATGGATTGTACGTTCTTTTGACAGAAATTGCAGTTCTCACTCACTTTACCTTACACAACAAACCCGTGTTAAACTTTCTTAAACAAATATCTGTCCCCCGAGGAAAAAATCTGAAATTTCGGTCCGGAATGTAATTCAAGATCCTTTTTTTCATTTAGCACTGAGAACACCATTACGACCTTTCAAAAGTAATTGCTATTAAGTTGGTATTGGACAATTCCGCAACGGAAGAGAGGATTTGCAGGCCTTCAGAAATAGCAATTTCTTTTCAGTTGCCGGTTCTAAGTCAAAATCATTTTGATTTACAGTTTTTCGGATAATTTCCACCGAATTTGTTTTTTCCCTTGGACTCCAACTCCTGACAATAATGTTCAGTAATTTTGCAATTTTCCTAATCAATAGTGATGATTGGGTGCATTGTAGTGAGGGTATAACAGGAGAACAAAGGCGCCAACCACTGAAGACAAAAGTAAAGGGAGAAATGCAAACCCATTGCACTTTAACGACCCTAGTTATATCTTGAGAACAAAAGCAGTCTCTTGGAAGTCGTAAAATATGCTAATTTTTACGTCTTTCTCTGGTCCTGAAATTATTAGTAGCATATATATATACATAATAAATTGAATACTTGATATAACTAAAACCTTGATTGCCCATTTCTGGTCTCTTTCTTATATCATATCTATATCATATTTTATACAAAAGGTTTTATTTTCATTCTTTTTATCGTTAAAAAAACTATAATTGTTTTTTCATACCTGCCCGACAAACAGGTGGATCCTGACTTTCGTCACAAATTGGTGTTGTGCCATTGCATTGAAGGTCATTGCATGTTGCTGTAAAATGAATTCATAATTTTTTTATCAATTTATAAAAGATACATATATTAACAATATTGATTATAAATTGATAATATATTATAAATCATATTCCAGATAATTGAGTGTTTGACTTTATCAATTGCCGTTAGGACGGTCAGTTTCACTTTGGCTTCCGCATGTTGACGACATTTAAACGTTTACTGGAATCCGTAGTTGTAGGTGCAACACATATCATGTGTCTATTTGTAGGTAAAGGCTTTTTGAAATTCTATTTTACGTGAAGTATTAACGGCTGAGAGCGGGGAATCACCAAAGATCTAAATAACAAGTTAAAAACCACTATAATGTTAGAAAATCCTTTGAACAGTTGATTTCAGTTATCCTGTCCGATGGTATACTGCATTGAACCCTGCACTTAAATTGGAGTTCAGGGGCATAATCTTTATTTTTCTTTTTGTCCTGTACTCAATTGGTTTCCTTGTTTCTTAGTGTTTCCGATGTTGCCGTTGTCCATGGATTGTTCGTTCTTTTGACATACGGTTCGATTCTCGCTTACTTTACCTTACACAAAAACCCCGTGTCATATATTTTTTAACAAATATCAGTCTCCTGAGGAAAAATCTGCAATTGCGGTCCAAACTGTAACTCATGATTCTATTTTTTTTTTATTAATCACAGGGAAAAACATTTATTGTCATTGCGTACGACCTTTCAAAAATAATTGCTGTTAAGTTGGTATCGGGTAATTCCGCAATGGAAGGGGAGGATTGGCGCGCCAGAACAAACATGAGGTTACACGCGTTGTCGTGCTAGGTATACCCCCACTCGTATTATTTTACACATTAAAAAGAAAAAATCAGCCGCGCAATAGCCGAGAAAAGTGCAACGACAATTTTCAAAAGTCCCGCCAAACAGGAAGTTGATATATTATGGTGACCAAAATGGCAGACGACAAATTCCTCCTATCTATACAGTCAAATTCCAAATTTTAAATAATTCAGCCGATCAGTAGCTGAGAAAAGTGCAACGAAAATTTCACCATGTTCAATAAGGGGAAAAATGGCTAAGTTCCTAAAACAGGAAGTTGATATCATAAGATGACCAAAATGCCAGGCGACATATTTCCCTATATATAAAGTCAAATACTAAATATAAAATAAATTGGCCAAGCAGTAGCTGATAAAAGTTTGACGAAAATTTTCAGTATGTTCAATATAGGGAAAAATGGCTAAGTTCCGCCAAACAGGAAGTTGATGTCATAAGGTGATCCAAATGGCAGACGACGCATTACCCCTACATATAAAATCAAATACTAAATTTGAAATAAATCGGCCTAGCAGTAGCTGAAAAAAAGTGCGACGAACATTTTCACTATGTTCAACAAAGGGAAAAATGGCTAAGTCCCACCAAACAGGAAGTTGACATCATAGGGTGACCAAAATGGCGGACGACGCATTACCCCTACATATAAAGTCAAATACCAAATTTGAAATAAATGGGCCCGGTAGTAGCTGAGAAAAGTGCGACGAAGTTTGGACGGACGGACGGAAGGATGGACGGGCGTCATACAGAAGTGCACATCTGACAGGACTCAAAATATGACGTTTCTTATAAATAACCTTGTGGAGGCTGCATACCAATTTAAAATGAATCTTGTTTTGTCTTTGTTTTTATCTGTTACCGTTTCTGCCATGTCTTTGGACTTCGATTTTTGTAGTCATCGCTTCCCTTGTTCCTTCGGTATTCTACTGCCGTTGTTCCCTTTTGTAGAAGCCGAGAAAAATGCGACGAAAAATGCATGATGTTAAAATTTCGGCCGGACGGACGCACAAGGTGAATCCAGTATATCCCACTTTCTATCGAGTGGGGATATAATACAGCGATTATTTCTTAAATGCCGGTACTTAGTCAAAATCATTTTCATTTACAGTTTATCGGATAATTTTTTACTGAATTTGTTTTTCCCTTTGATTCCGACTCCTGACAATAATGATCGGTAAATTTGCAATTTTCTTATCTGTAGAGATGAATGGATGTATTGTAGTAAGGGCATAACAGGATAAACATGTCGCCAACCACCGAAGACAAAAGTATAGGGAGACATGCAAACTCCATGCACGTTTACGATCTATCCCTATCTTGAGAAAAAAAAGTCTCTTGGAAGTCGTATTTACACTGATTTTTACGTCCTTCACTGGTTCCGAAATTTCTAGTAGCATATATTTGAATAAATTGAAAACTTGTAGTCCTGATATAACTAAAACCTGGATTGTCCATTTCTTGTCTCTTTCTAATATCATATATATTGCATATTTTTTATATAAAAGCGTGTTTCTTCATTCTTTTTATCGTTTAAAAACTAGAATTGTTTTTCAATACCTGCCCGACAAACAGGTGGATCCTGACTTTCGTCACAAATTGGTGTAGTGCCATTGCATTGAAGATCACCGCATGTTGCTGTAAAATGAATTCATGTATTTTTTTTATCATTGTATAAAAGATACCATACATTAACAATATTGATTATAAGTTTAAAATTATAAATCATATGTCAGATACTTAATTATTGGTTGTTTAAATATGTCAATTGTGCTTAAGACGGTCAGTTTCACATTGGCTGCCTAATTTTGAAAGCATCCAAACGTTAACTGGAATTCTTATTTGTATTCGCAATACTTTTGTTTCCATTTTTAGGTCAAACCTTTTTAAATTCTCTTTTAAGTTAAAGTATTAACAATAGAGAGCGAGGAAACATCAAAGATCTTGATAACAAGTTAAACGACTAAAATTTTTTAAAAATCTTTTAAACAGTTGATTACATTTATCATATTTGATGGCATTCTGTATTGCACCATGCATTTTAATTGGAATTCATGGGTACACAAAAGACCCGTCTTATACATTCTTATACAAATATCAGTCCCCTGAGTAAAAATTTGAAATTTCCGTCCGAACTGTAATTCAAGATTTTTTTTATTGAGCACAGGAAGCATCTATTGTCATTATCTCCGACCTTTCAAAAGTAATTGCTGTTGGGTTTTATCAGACTATACGACAATAGGAGGGTTGGGTTTACGCACCATTAAAAGTAGTGATTACTTTTGCAATGCCTGTACTAAGTCGAAACCATATTCATTTAAAGTTTTCCGGATAATTTTGCACCGAATTTGTTTTTTTTCCCTTGGATTCCGACTCCTGACAATAATGTTCGGTAAATTTACAATTTTCCTTATCTGTAGAGATGAATGGATGCATTGTAGTAAGGGTATAACAGGATAAACATGTCGTCAACCACCGAAGACAAAAGTATAGGGAGACATGCAAACTCCATGCACGTTTACGATCTATCCCTATCTTGAGAACAAAAGCAGTCTCTTGGAAGTCGTAAAATACACTGATTTTTACGTCCTTCACTGGTTCTGAAATTTCTAGTAGCATATATTTGAATAAATTGAAAACTTGTAGTCATGATATAACTAAAACCTGGATTGTCCATTTCTTGTCTCTTTCTAATATCATATATATTGCATTTTTTTTTTTATAAAAGCGTGTTTCTTCATTCTTTTTATCCTTTAAAAACTAGAATTGTTTTTCAATACCTGCCCGACAAACAGGTGGATCCTGACTTTCGTCACAAATTGGTGTTGTGCCATTGCATTTAAGATCACCGCATGTTGCAGTAAAATGAATTCTTGATTTTTTTTTATCATTGTATAAAAGATGCCATACATTAACAATATTGATTATAAGTTTAAAATTATAATTCATATGTCAGATACTTAATAATTGGTTGTTTAAATAATGTCAATTGTGCTTAAGACGGTCAGTTTCACATTGGCTTCCTAATTTTGAAGACATCCAAACGTTAATTTGAATTCTTATTTGTATGTGCAACACATTTCTCCGTTTTTAGGTCAAACCTTTTTAAATTCTCTATTAAGTTAAAGTATTAACAATAGAGAGCGAGGTCACATCAAAGATCTTAATACCAAGTTAAAAATTGAAAAAAAATATTTTAAGCAGTTGATTACATTTATCATATCTGATGGTATTCTGTATTGAACCCTGCATTTTAATTGGAATTAAGGGGCATAATCTTAGACAAAAAACCCGTGTAATACATTTTTATACAAATATCAGTCCCCTGAGTAAAAATCTGAAATTTCTGTCCGAATTGTAATTCAAGATTTTTTTATTGAGCACAGGAAACATCTATTGTCATTATCTCCGACCTTTCAAAAGTAATTGCTGTTGGGTTTTATCGGACTATACGACAATGAAAGGGGAGGGTTGGCGCACCATAAAAAGTAGTGATTTCTTTTGCCATGCCTGTACTAAGTCGAAACTATATTTATTTAAAACTTTTCGGATGATTTTGCTACGAATTTGTTTTCCCTCCTGTAAACTTTGGTCAATTCAGCATTTGGAAATTTTCAATGAGTCTGCAGAACTAAGGTGAAGATATTTATACCACAACTGTAATATAACATTCGATTGTTAGAGCGCGATTATTAAGTAAAAGTACTGTAGTATGATCACAGTTATGATAATAAAACCATCACAGTAGATCCGTCCACTTGAGTAAATATCCCCGAAAAATGAAATTACAGCGTTATAGGTAGTGTACAGTTAGAATTATTTTAACACCCCATTTTTATACTTTCGCTTAAGTTGTATGAGAAAAATTACATAGTAAAGTAGATAAAATATCTACTTACTAAGCCATTTCTACGGTAATCATTATTCAACACGAGTGATCGACATGTGGCTAAATGTTATTGTTATACTTCAGTCATGTCTGAAGTCTAAAAATTTTTAGATGACCTCAAGTTACCATGATAACTTAATATCATTTGACATATGAAAGTCATATCAAGAAATAGTAATTTACAACATTTTCTAGTATGGTCCAATAATAAAGTATAATCTGCATTTGCTATCATCTTGGATCTATGATGGATACTAAAACCCTATATTTATTTAATGACCATCATGCTACAATGCCTAGTTAATATCAACTTAATGTATGAAACGTTTTTCAAGAAGTTACAATTTACAACATTGTCCCATACAGTCTTATGTTAAACAATGTTTCCCGGTAGCGGCTGTCTTGGGTTAGATGTGAACATGATAAACACATTTAGAAATTAAACAGTGCAGTGCAGACATAACCTTGAACTTGAATCAGTCATAAAAGCTCCCTCATATTTACGATCGAATGTATGAAATTTTGTCATTTCTCAGACCGAGATCAGTTTAGAATTTCTAACACGAGTGAAAGAAATCCCAATTTTAAATTTTGTCGAATATATATGGCAGGTTTCGCCAACATGGACAGTAACACATGAAAACCTAAAACATAGCTGTCATTTCAGTGTAATTTTCATTCAGCGGTTATGCCTTAAATGAGTCTGAATTGCTGTATTACAAAAGCAAAACCCCTGGTTAGTCATATTATACTAAAAATACAAAATTTACAAAAAAAATGTTTTTATGTAAATTGTTTTTTTGATGTATCAAGTCTGCTCTAGAATCCTGACTGCTCTGACTAGCCATTGTCATAGCTAGAATCCTGACCGTTCTGGTCAGAGCCATGTTCTACCCATGACTGTTCTACTTAAGTCTGTTCTGGCCATGACCTTTCTACGTAAGTCTGTCCTGGCCATTACGGCTCTCAGCTGACCTGTTCTAGCTATGACCTCTCTCATACCAGCTCTTGTCACAGCTATGGTAAATATTCATAAAGTGTCAATTATACAGTCACGTATTTCATATATTTCAATTTTACTTTTATTATGAAAACAAAATTAAATAAAAATTAGAATTATGAAATGAAATATTCAGATACAAAACTGCGGTTTGCCGGTAAGTGCTCTTATTCGCGGATAATTATTCAGCTGTGTTTATCCAGGTTAATTTAAAAAAGTAAAAGTTATTTCCCTTTTCGTGATAGGCCCGAAAACTGAATCGCAATAGTTTTCCCTAAATTTATTTATATATAAATAAAAAGAATTAAATTCGTTGATTTAATTATAGGAAAAATGTCAATCATTATCAGATTCATTTACTGAAATAAATAATTGAAAACATCGCCTAGAATTATTAATATATATATTTTTTTGTATTCAAAAGTTTAGGGCTCGAGAAAGACGAATTTCTGACACAATCCAATTTCATATTCACTTTAAATTCTAGAACAAAAACAACCGTGCCCAGAGCAGACTTGGCAAAAACGTTTATGACCAGAACAGACTTGGTAAGAACAGTCCTGGCCAGAGCAGATTGAGATAGAACGGTCATGGCTAGAACAGACTTAGGTAGAACGGTCATGGCTAGAACAGACTTGAAAGAACGGTCATGGCTAGAACAGACTTGAAAGAACGGTCATGGCTAGATTAATTGATTGATTGAATATTGTTTAACGTCTACTCAGCAATATTTCAGCTATATCAAGACGAGAACAAGTTTGTTGATAAATAATCACTTTGGGGTATGGAAATGGCCATGGGACGGGAAATTCTGACTGCCACTGGAAAAGTAGGGTGAAATCGTCAAGGGCGGGGAATTTAGCCTTGTAGCCGATCACCTACGGACCACCCCAAAAAGAGCTTGCTACAAGGGTTCTTTAACGTGCAGGAAGCGTGACATTTCTTCCAACACGTGGACCTGATGTACATCCCATCCGAAAGATGGGTTGTGTATTTATTAATCCCGCACAACCACGGAATGGGTCCTATTTCTATATCCCGGGACCCTCGGGGTCAGCCTCCGTTTAGGAGGGGTCACACCCCGCAAGCCGGAGATACTGGGTCCTATTTCTATATCCCGGGGTTCCCTCGGGGTCCTCTGTTAGGATGGCTCATACTCCAAGCTCAGAGGATGCTGCGGGCCTATTCTTCAGCCGGGACCGCGCACGGCGGGTCATGGCTAGAACAGACTTGATTATGGGACCAGAGAAGTCAGGATTCTAGGACTGTTCTAAGTCTGCTCCAACTTAACTTTGAACTGTTCTCGTGACTGCTCTCCTAATTCACTCGGACGAGAGGTTATGCCTGCATCCCACTGTAGTTCCTGATAAACGAATACATTTGCTATTCAACCCTAACCTCTATCAAAAAAAGGATAAAATATACAAATTACTAAAAAATTGACAAATAAAGGGGAATACTTCATTTATGGGTATTTAGATTTTCTCTAAAACTTCCGGTTGGGTAAATTTGGGTAAGCTGAACATTTTTGCAATTGAAAGTTGACTTCTATCAGTATATAGTTTTTCTAATAAAATAGAAAATATGTAAAAAATGTGACGTGGAAACATTTTCGGAAAAGAGGCAAACACCGTAGACAGGTTTTCGGAGTTTCTTTAAAATTGTCGGATTGGTAGTTCTTATGCTGATCACTTTTACACGTGTCAGATTTTTTATATCTACGGTTTTTTACTTATCTGCGCAAAACAGCAATTTACCCCTATGTTCTATATTAAGTAAGAGTGGAAAGGTTTTGTGTAGTCATCCGGCTAATAGAACACATTTGTTAAACTGCATGATGGTTCAGGCCAAGTTTTATTACAATTGGTTTAGCAGTTACAGAGAAGATTTTTTAAATTCTTGACGTACGACAGACAGACGGCGGACGCAAAGTGATGTTAAAAGCTCAAATGGCTTTTTATCCCAGGAAGGCTAAAATAGCTTAATGCAAAATAAAATTTCAACAGAAATGAGTAAGGGTCAAAATTAATTTTCTTAAAAAACATTTTCCACCAGTTTTAAGCAATATATTGTTCATCCATATCGTCTGTTAACCTATCGAGCTGTCCCTTTCGTGGTGTACAAAACTGACTACACCAACTTATTTGTTTTGTGTTGCAACATGAAAATTATCTGGTGCACTAGTCCTTTATTAAATAAATAGCTAGGAAAATAATGGGAATTTTTCAGTTCTATTTCTCTCTTACAGTTTCAGTTGCACAGAGCTGCACCTTGTAATTTAAACAAAGACAAATGACATTGCATTGTGACGAGTTAAATATCGCCTTTATTGCATCATCATATCCATAATCTCATTGTTTAATGTATTTACAATGTAATACAAATTGAACTTCCAATAGTGCTACTCTATTACTGCACCAGAGATCCGCGAAAAAATAATAAAACTTATAATTTCCTGAATCTCCGTCATGTAAGAGTACTGTTGACATTTTTAGGATTCACTTAAAGGAGTGGAGTTATCATTATTTATAATTATGCCATTTTCTTTTATAATTCTCTTGATAAAACGTATAATAAAGAATACAAATATCAATAAAAGTCCTTGATTTTGATATTTTCCAGTTTAACAACTTGGATGGAAATTTCTGCTAACATAAATTGAGTTTTCACTGCTACGTTCGTGGAGCCAGGAAACATATAATTCCTACCCCTTCTTTAAGTTTATCAGCTTAAATTTTTTTTCGACATT
Organism: Modiolus philippinarum; assembly: GCA_002080025.1. NCBI lineage: Eukaryota > Metazoa > Mollusca > Bivalvia > Mytilida > Modiolidae > Modiolus > Modiolus philippinarum. The sequence continues at coordinate 101,442 of MJUU01035899.1, forward strand.
CTGCAAACTGTAAATTTGACGTCTTGCTACTTTAATTAATTACCACCGAGATAGGTTTGTCTCTCCTGCAGTGTGGAGTCCGTAATAAGATTTCCCGTGCGAGAGATGTATGCTTTCTATATATTTCAGTTATAGTGTACTTGTTCGTGAGAGGTTTTCCCATATGGATATACTATCATACTTTCAAAATTTGCCATCTATTTTTGTAATTTCGAACTGTACTGACCACCTGTTAAAATGTCCAAATCTTACTATTTTATGATGCAAAGTTTTCTTACAATCGACTTGATGAGTGTCCTTTGTTTGTCTATATGTTGTAATCGTCCACTAGCTTAAAACACTAGTGCTTTTGTCGGAAACGGATGACAGTGATTGTAAGAGCACTTTGCCAGTTTAATTGATGTTTGTTGACAACCCCGCATCCATGACAAGGAAAGACATGGATGTAGCGTTGTTCGACAAGTAGCAAAGAATTCCGCTCAAACCGGTGCTAAGGGCCGTCTTGAACTTGCTATGAGGTATGAGCAAAGCTTATTGTTGAAAGCCTCATTGCGACTTGAAGATGAAGAACAACAATAAAAACGTTCCTTTGCTTGTTTTTACCATGTATTTGTAGAAACTTTGTCTATGTATATTTACGCCATATTCTTTCATTTGCCATTTACAAATGTGATTTCTGTAGAAACGTTTCCTTATATTATTATCATTATGGTTTTGCCATAAACACATAGAATTTATTAGAAACATATATAACAAACACGTGCGAATTGTACTTGTTGAGAAATATAAACTTCGAAGGATGGGACTACGCTTTTTCTTTCTTTTCTTGAATTAATCTGTTAATACACTTCACAGAAGATCTTTACTCTATAATTAAGTCAGTTAAAACATCTAGGAAAATGGAGCAAGATACCACACATCCACTGTTGATACATATAAATATAACATTTAAATACGACGGAATATTGTGAGCTTGTAAAAAGATAATTTCAGTTTTTTTTTAAACTCTACAGGTAAGAGTTGTAAGATAGAAGTTCGTGAACAGTCGACCAGACTCAGTATTTTAAATACTTCATTTTACAGTTCAGGTTTCAGCACTAAAATTCATATACAAACACCTTGTTTCTCTATAAACTAGATCAAAAATAAAGTAAATTGTAGTTATATTTAGAAAGAACAATTTGATGATGGAACAACATAGTTTAATTACATATGCGGTTTTATACATCATGTAAGATCAGATGAACTTACCGAGTTCGTCGTCTTTGCAGCAATCGCCCAGCTTTTGTAATTTTTTTATGATCCATTTCACTAAAATTATACAAATTTAGTTTATCTCCCCTTTTGAAGTGCATTAAACTAAATCACAATTATAATTCATTCTAATCTTATTATGACCATGCGCACGGAATATACCTTAAAGAAACGTATAAAATTGTGAATGGTTCTCTTTTTCATTTTTTACGTGAAGCATTTATCTTTGGGACATTACTGAATTTTGTGAGTATTAATCGTTCGTGTAGTATGGTAGGTGAATACTATTTTGTGGCGCATGCAAAAGCAACAAACTCTCAGGAGGGAGGGCTTGATGTCGGGCTGGAACAGTCTTGTGACAATGACATTTTACCTACCTGACATTTGATTGGGATATATTTTACGTCTTATTTCGCCTAATATGTCAACAAATACCCTTTTTTCATTAAATAATATTGTACAGTAAAATATATAAATTATCGCCTTTGATATTATTTTGACTCCTTTTTCAATAACATCAGAAAATTCAAGTTTTAAACAATTTTATTGCCCAAATAAAAGTAAACAAGGCAATGTTCCCTAAAAAAACCTCATGCTCTATCTTCGAGCATCTAATGAACTTAATATTTTGGAAAAAAAACGTAAAATAATAAATATTTCTTTAAAATAAAAAGATGTCGACAAAGTTTTAGATTTACATCAATTATCTCTGCAGTGGAAACAAGTATGAACAAATTTACTCTTCAATAGCAAAGTCATAAGGCATAAGACAACGGCAGTAGAATACCGAAGGAACAAAGCACAAGATTACACGAATCAAATCCAGAGACAAGGCAAAAGCAAGAACACCAAAAGACGGAAGACCAAAGACACCACATGCCCACAAAACACACGAACATTACATATACAACACAAAAAACTAAAGATAAGATAATATAATATCCTTGGATTTCTGAAATTGCATACAAAATAATACAGAATTATATAAAGCTTGTAAAGGTCTAGGGTTTGTATTACTGGCCACAGCAGAGAAATCTTTGTCGGATAATTGTTATACAATGTCTTGTGCTAAAAAGTGTAAATAGGAAATATTGATCAGATATGTCTGAAAATGCATCCCAGAATATCTGTCAGCATCAACAATTTCAGATTTGTATCGTGTATCAGTGCGGAAACCAAACTGACTGCTATTTTTTATCATAAGTGTACAGGGTTCTCCATAGGCGGTTATAGCCGGCTTCCCCGACCAGCTATATTTTAAAGCCGATCATACACTGTAATAAAAGCTAAGTTGGTTAACAGGATGTTATCATTCCACAGGTTTGAAAATGCATCCCACAATATGTTTTGATCGTACAAAGTTCTGGCGAAATTTCAAATTAAAATAATTCAATATTGCTAAGCTTGGCGAGAAATATGAAGGACAGTAATGATAGAGTGACAGACACAATAACAAATCTGTAGGTAATGTTTTATATCCAATAAAATAGAAGTTTGCGTTGCATATATTTTGCCTAAGTATCCTATTTATATCTAATGTATAAAATTAATTCTAATGCAATATCTATCTAACGGAAGTTTTGATTGGTAAAAACTGACCGTCAATTCCACCATCTTACACACCTGGCTGGCGCTCCTTTCACTGTGCCGTACATCCTGCACATCCAGGACAACAAAGAGGCGCCATAGAACAGTGTTCACGAACAATTCTGTTTCTTCTCGGGACAGAGGAGGTGCAAGCCGAATTCAAGATGGCGTCCTATTGAAGTGTGAAAGGATCAACAATTTCTCTTTCGGTATTGATATTTCAAGTGGAATACGTGAAGAATTAAAAGATATCTTTTATTTACAATGATTTCTGATATTTTTCTATGGATTCGACCAAGAAAACAATCAGTCTGAGTGATATATTTTCCTCTCGGTGGGGTGGGGGATATAAATACCCGTGCCGCTGAAATCTGTCTGTTTTGAATAAGTATAGGAATTTGTGACCTCGTTTTTGAAGTTTGAAATGGGTACTTAAATTTGTGACATCGTTTTTGCAGTTTTCAATCGGTATAGGAATTTGTGACATTTCAGTTGTATGTCAGTGGGTTGTAAATTAAACTGACAGTGGCCACAACCTTTACCGATTGCTGTATTTAATCAACTTTGAAATTTACTTTATGAACAGGCAGGGACTATTTGATGTCTAGTCCCTGGAACAGGTCAACATTTTCCTCAGGGCACTACACATATGAAGGAGGGAGTCAAAATGCAAGGGATAGCTATAGTCTGTAAATTACATTACCTTACAATATTTATGTCATCTTACTTATCTTATATACGCATGTGACATTTAAGTAACAATCAACAGGAAATACTTCTAAAAATAAATGTTCTTCAGAAAAAAAACTACAAGAAATATTATAAGCAGACAAAAAACAGCCTCTAAAAAAGATTATTTACAAAAATCAATTGGTAACAGTGCATAAGTGAATGTCTTTGGCTTTGTATATTTCTTTATTTTTCAATATGCAACCCCCTCACAAAATAATCAAAAGGAAATAATGATTTGGCTTGTCCAAGGATTTGCCCAGTAAAATCCGAAATAATTGTATGTCATTTGGTTTATAATACTTTGTATTTTCTCTTTTTCAATATGCAAATTTCGACTTAACAAAAATAAACCAACCTCGACAGAGTGTGTGCAAGGACCTATAGTATGTTAAAAAATTAAATGAAAAAAAATTGTTGAAAAAATGCAGACTCCTGTTTAAATTAGAGATTAAAAATCCAAATGGTTGATCATATATGTAGATGTCACTGCATGGAGGGAAATTGCATGAGTATTTTATCCCAACAAAAAGTCATTTTTACGGTATTCTGGCCCATGCTTTATGCTTGAAATACTTTCCTGTTAAGATTGAAAATGTATTTAGACAAATAGATCTATCAGTATTTGTTGGTGAAATTTAGATGGTTAGAATATATGCATATGTTCTTTCTTACAGTTTTTATTTTTCACAACAGTGATAAGCAAACGAAAATCGAAGCACCAAGCCAAAAGGGAAAATCGAAATAGTAAAGAAATCATAATTTGTTTATTCAAATTTTGTGTATCCAAGATAATAACGTATCATAAGTGACATCACTTTGAACATTCACAACGTGGTTCTATTTAGTATTGGGTATTGAATGACGCCAAGTTGCAAATGACCAAAGATCATACCCCGAAATAACATGCATTCATTTTATTTATTTCGCTTTTCCTTTTGACGGAAATTTTTATCATGTATATCAATCGGGACCTCCACACAAAGTTCACCGAAATCATTAAGAAAACACATTTAACCACATGTTGAGTGATCTTCACTATCATTATATCGTAGCTTTAAGAATCATTGCACAAACCCAGACAGTCAGACACAAAATGAAAATCGAAATAATGAACTATCACGTAAGCAATGCGACGCCCCAAAGCAGGTGAATTGACCAAAAAAAATATCAATCATTGCCGCCAGTATTCAAAAATGCACATCATAAAGGGAATCGAAATAAAGCCACCAAAATGTATATCCTATAAATTATAAGGATTTTAAGCTGTACACACAGATAAGCGACACTCACTTCAGTTACAAATTATGTAAGTCACCATTTCAAAAAAAAAACTATTTCAGGTGGCCGGAAAATACAGGGAGGGAGGGTGGGAACAAACAGGATACATTTAGACACATGTTCCATAATATTATAATAGAGCATTCCTCGACTATCCAGTATTTTCTCGAGATCAACTTTGAGAATTAGGCGCCACGTGTTCATTTATCACGTGATCTCACTTAGGATATGAAAGCGTCCTATTTGTAATACTGTATCGGTACCATGAACTCTTACACGTGCTGTGCAACGTAAACAACAAAGTCAGTATGACCTATGCATAGACACACTTCTGCATAATTACCTCTTCAATTTACACACTTGGATTGGCATATTTAACAAGCCGTTAAATGATTATAACTTTATTGCCAGTACCCAACACATCTGTTAGAAATTCTCTGTAACCATATTTCTCTAGAAGTAAGCGTCAAGCATAATTTTCTCATGGATATCAAACTATTATACGTGTAAGGAAGTCACGCTATAGATGAATGAAACTGTTTTCAACCCCACACTTGTTTTATCACCTTTTTAAACAAACCGTAGTTTAAAATATGAAATTATTTTGAACATCGTAAAACGACAAGAAACGTATATAATCCCAAACTTCTGTATGTTTTTACCATAAATATCCCGTAGAAAGAGTGCAGGAAATGGAACTTTTATCTAATTATCTAAAAACAAATTAATTTCAAAGCCGTTCTCTATATTGTTCAATACAGAAATGTTCCTTCAATGTGTTCCTTATTGTCCAGAACGCTACAATTTATGTATACATTTTTCCCATAAGAACTAATACCTCCAGTAATCAAGAAAAACAAACAAATCTTTTCCGAAACCTCCCTCCAAAATGAAATAAGGTAACGTGAAAAAAGATATGCTAAACAATACAGAAATTATAGCCCGGCATACAAAAACCAACACTGTCCTTAATTTTTTTTATACCGAACCTCCATGGTTTTATTTATTCACTTTAAATCGACTAAGCCGAACCACCACAGTTCATTTTCAAAAGCCACCATGGCTATAGGAAACACCTTTATTCAATAAAATTTACAAAAGCCACCATGGCTTAAAACCACCTTGGTCCAATAAAATTAAAAAAGCCACCACGGCTAAGAACCACCTTGGTTCAATAAAATTAAAAAGCTACCACGGCTAAGAACCACCATGGTTAAAAAAATTAAAAATTAAGAAACCACCACGGCTTAAGAACCACCACGGTTCAAAAATTAAAAAGCCACCACTGCTTAAGAACCACCACGGTTCAAAAATTAAAAAGCCACCGCGGCTGAAGAACCACCACGGTTCAGAAATGAATAAAATAATACCTTTAATCAGAGCTAAATCCAAGATACGTCAAGCACTCTCGAGATCAACTTTGAGAATGAGGCGCCACGTGTTCATTAATCACGTGATCTCACTTGGGATAATAACCATTACATTTAAAACTTTTACTTTACTAGTAAATACTTTTCGGTTCATGTAGACACATCTAGCCCGATTAACATGCACAAAATATTCCGACGTATGTAAATATACCCACTTGTAAATTAACACACAATGGTTTAGCGAATATGCATTTGCGTTTACAAGAGTCTTTTTAGGTATGTATAATTAAAAGCAGTAAAATATATTTAACCAGAGAAATAAAAACTGATGTCTCTGCTGTAATTGAGTAATACAAAATTTAATATGCCTATTTATTTAATAAGTGCCTCCTTACCTTCCATCCTGGAAAATACAGCGCCGCTTATTCTCAGAAATTGGAAGCTCCAGATGGTTGTTGCATTTTTTAGGACAATTTGATATTGATGAGGGAGTCAAGTCCAGCCAAAAAGCCAGTACAAGTATGTTGTTATACCCTAAATCTAAATCGATAATTGCATTGACATGCGCAAAAATAATTCAAAAGCTTAAGTAAATTTACACATAATATTTTACATCGGGTTCGGAAATGATGTAAATTTGCACATGGTGTAAATAAACGTATGTTCTTGCATACATGCACACCAACGTATTCAATACATAAGTTTGCAAAGATTCATACGTATTTATATCTGTGCATGTTAATTGGGCTTAAACTAAGTGTGTATATATACTGCTATGATATCAAATATTAGCGGAAAAATAACACGTGAAGCTTGTCTTGCCCAATCACACACACACATCCCGAGACAACATATTCCAGAGATGTGGGTATTGTGCGAACGAATTGTGAGAAGTTCACACTTTTCCAGTTAATTATATGTTTGTTGAAGATTATGCATCAATCAATAACATGGATGTAGGGTTTCTCGACATTTTTGTATGAATTCCGCTCAAACTGGTACTATAGGGGTCGTCTTGAACTTACTACCAAAACTTAAGTAAACCGGGTTTATCGCAGCAAAACCCGGTTTACCGGGTCGGTAATCCTGGTTTAGCATAGAAAACCCCCATTACCGACCGGTAATGAGGGTTTTCATCATTACCGACCAAAACTTCAATTACCGGATAGCTTATATAATTGGCTAAAGATGTGACCAAGCAAAATATTTCTAGTATTGAAATCATTCTGTGTTTATTTTTATTATTTTTTTACATCTTTATCAAAATTAGAAAAATAAAGATTAAAAAATATTATTAAAAATGATTCAAATTAGGAAATACATTTCTAATATTAAATAATATTTCTTTTTAATTTTTTTTTCAAGATATAAATCTCAAAAATACTCCTTTTATAAATAAATACACAAGATGATATAAAAAAAATTAAAATAATCAAATAATGATTTCAATACTAAATCTATTTTTTTTAATAAGTTACATCTAAAATTCTGTAGCCAATCATATAAGCTATCCGGTTTTCCTACTTTTGGTTGTAACTCCGCGCTGTAAAACCTACTTTACCGACCGGTAAAGTAGGTTTAGCAATAAAAACTCATTGGAAGCGGAAATTAACATGCATGTAAGTTTGGAAACTTCCATTACCGCTCGGTAATGGGGTTGTTTGTAGCTAAACCAGGATTACCGGTGGATAAACCTGGTTTTCCTAGGTTTTGGTTAAATTCGCGCAGGAAAACCCACTTTACCGACCGGTAAAGTAGGTTTAGCAATAAAAACTCATTGGACTCGGAGGTGAACATGTATTTAATGTTAAAAACCCCCATTACCGATCGGTAATTGGGGTTTTCTAAGCTAAACCAAGATTGCCGACCCGGTCAACCGATTTTTCTGCGATAAACCCGATTTACCTAACTTTTGGTAAATTACGCGTCCCATAAATATAAATGTCATTCCATTCGATCAACGCAGTGAATTAAACTCGTTGTGGTTTAAGTTCCGCAACTCCCTTTATCCTTCTGCGGTGTTTGGCACTAAAAATATTTGTATTGATATTCCCGACGTTCAATTAATTATACTATAATTATTGCCTCTGTTTCCTTCTTTTTAACATTACACATTATGCAGAATAATTGCACAAAAATTAATGAAGTTCGAAGCATTTCGGCAATAGCGATTTCATACGCTTGTAATTTTTTTTAATTAAACAATTAAAGAAACATTCAGTATTAAGCGTCTTAAATACATCAGAAAACAAATACAATTGAAAGAAGGACGTTTTGATTATTTCTCACTCCGAATGTTCTTTAATTGCTGCAAATAAAAAGTCAAAAAATTTAGTCGATACTTTTTATTATATATGTTTATATATTTTATTCTGAAACTAGTTTTTTTACAAATCAAATTCGTTGAAACATTACCGTTAACTCTTTATAAAAATTAAAAATGAAATTAATCATAACTGTCTTGTGAGCCTCCGTTCGTATCGTTCAGTGCAAATTATAGACAATAAATAATTCTATTCATTATTATCTGACAAAATATGAGGGGCCAGATGGGGGTCTCATCACGAATCACGAAAAAATTATTCGAACCAATCACAGTTCACGGGAAATTCATTTTGTCAATCACGGATCAAATAATGTTCTAATAACGATTCACGACAAATTAATGAAATGAACAACGAATCACGGGGAATTTAAATCCCCGATCATGGAGAACCAAATAAACCCATCGGCCCCCTCAAATTATCTCCACCATGTACTTACACATTTTTAGAATGTTTTTCTTATCATTGTCGCCCTCTCCATCACTCGAACTTGCAAAACTGTCACTTCGTGTTTTAACGTTGTTTCTTATAATATGGTGCTTTAACGATTGACCTGTCAACAATTAAAAAGTATTAAATATATAGACATACATAAATAACAAAAGCTGTTCATATTGACAGCAAAAGTAAACAAAGACTAGATTTGCAAATACAACGCATAGCTGATGTCGCCCCTGAAAGGCATCTTCTTCGTAGCGTCAAAATTTCCCTAGAAATAAATTTTCATTTAATGGGAGAAAACTTATGTTTTGCACATTTTGGCTAACAATTTTGAAACGGCCGCAACTTTGAAGAAAAAAAAAATCATTTTTATGCACTTCTTTGTACAAAACAATGTTTGGTTCTATCTATGAGTAAAAAAAATATCGGCAGAAAAAAGACTTAATAGAGAAAAGGACAAAAAACAATATGCCGTCCTAATTACTTCTTGGGTGACATAAATAAGATTACAGTTGTTTTTACAGATAATAAACTTAATTTTTTTCTGGCTATAAGGCCAATACACTGAAAAAAAAGTTAGTAAACTTTACTAAAAAAAATAGTAAAGTCTACTGTTCTCTAGATCACTTTTCAATAAGTGAACTTTACTTATAATTTTAGTTCAAATTACTAATTAAAAAGGTAAATCTCAACTAATTAATTAGTAAAATGTCCTAAGTTTTTAAGTGAACAGTACTATTTTCCTTTAGTGAAATCTACTTCATGTGAAGTAAACTTTACTATTAATTTTAGTCAATTCTACTTCTTTCATGAGTATTTATGCCTTTCTTCTAAGTAAATGCTACTAACTTTTGAAGTAACATGTACTATTTCCTCTAGTGAATTATACTGCCTTTTAAAGTAAAGCATACTATTTCCCTTAGTGAATTGTACTGTGTTCAAAGTAAAGCATACTATTTCCTTTAGTGAATTCTACTGTGTTCAAAGTAAAGCATACTGTTTCTTAAAGTGAATTATGCTGTGTTCGAAGTGAAGAATACTCTTTCCTTTAGTGAATTATACTGTGTTCAAAGTAAAGCATACTGTTTCTAAAAGTGAATTATGCTGTATTCGAAGTAAAGAATACTCTTTCCTTTAGTGAATTATACTGTGTTAAAAGTAAAGCATACTGTTTCTAAAAGTGAATTCTACTGTGTTCGAAGTAAAGAATACTATTTCCTTTAGTGAATTATACTGTGTTCAAAGTAAAGCATACTAGTTCCCTTATTCAATTCTACTGTGTTCAAAGTTAAGCATACTGTTTTCTTTTGTGAATTTTACTGCGTTCAAAGTTAACATACTTTTTCCTTTAGTGTTTCTACTGTGTTCAAAGTAAAGCATACTATTTCCTTTAGTGAATTCTACTGTGTTTAAAGTAGAGCATACTACTTCTTTTAATCAATTCTATTGTGTTGAAAGTAAAGCATACTTTTCCTTTAGTGAGTTCTAATGTGTTCAGAGTTATGCATACTTTTCTTTGCATTTTTAGCTCAACTGAAATGTGGTGTGCATCTAATTCTGGTAAACTATTCCAGTAAGACCATTATAATAAAATCCCTATATTCTCATCCAATCTGTTTAAATAAAGTGAGTGTGGCTTATCTTTTTCACTTTTTAATTATACAAATATGCAGTGAAAATTATGCAGAATATCAACAAATAAAACACAACTTTTTTTCAGGGACTGAAAAAAAGGACAGGAATGGATGAAAATCTGAGAATCTTTTTATTATGGCCAAAGTATAATTATTCAGATTTATAACGCGTCATATATTTGGTGTCTTCAATGAAAATGCAGCATGATAACTTAAGCTGACAAGAAATCATATTTACATAAAAATGATAAAATACGATGTCATTCAAAATGTTTTAATATACATGTACATATAATTTCTGAATGTTATGATATAAAGTATGTTTACATTATCAGCATAATTTTATACTACATATAATTTGAAAAATATCAAGTGTAGACACAAAAAAAGAACATGTTTGTTTAAACAGGATTAACTAAATACACCAGGGATATATATATATATCTAATGAAATGCATAGAAACAAAAATTTTGAGGTCAATGTTAATGTCAATTGTCAGACAAGCATGTATCTGTATCCATCTTTATGTCGGCATACTATATATGAGAAGACTAAATGTAACATTTGCTGAGAAATGAACATAAATGTTAATAACAGACTCTTTGAACCATGAAATGTAGGTCTATGTTAATATACAGATTTGAGACTAATATGTAATCAAGACGCAACAGGAACGCAATATGGAGAGCATAAACCCTGAAATTTAAGTTGATGTTACACGACAAGTTAGACTGGCATATACAATTATGCAGCAATAGACCAAATATAGTCATATAGTGGGTCAGAAATTGGTTAAACAGAAGAGAATATCACAAAATTTAAAGTCACTATATCATGTGAATAGGTCAGGTAACAAGTAGAAGGCTACTATGTTACATCAGATACATCATAATATAAATACGGATATACGTGTATGTTTATATACAGAGAAATTGATCTGAATAAAACGCTGTCTCAGAAATGACAAAAATCACTTTACTATGCAAATCAGTTCACGACTGATGGACATGTGGCAGAATGACAGGTACCCACTAAGATACATCATTCACTAAATATAATGGATAAGTGTTCTACAATCAAAAGGAAATAGACTTAAACTTGAAACAATGACACTATTTTTGAAAACTCATTGAACCATAATAAAAACAAAGCCAATATCATCTAAAAAATGAAATGCTGGAAAGTTAAGACCATGGGTTACCATTGGACAAAAAGAGTACAATTGATTTTCTTTCAGAATTATTAAAGTTATGAGTAAGTTTACATTGCTGTTGCCAGAGAGTAATAACCAAGTGTGATGCCTTTATCAAATTGTTGAAGGCAAGACGATGAAAATCATGTTATCTTATATCTTTTTGAACCATTCTGATACAAAAAAAATGATTAAAAATAAAAATATCGGACTGGTTAGGGATTCATACATAATGAATTACAATCTAGCAATTATTCATGTGGTGTAAATAGGTTACTACTCTTATTCCTAAGCAATGGCTAATTATATTAGGGTGATCATGGACAGCATGGTCAGTTGCCTTCATCTACAATGAGCACTTTTACATTAAACACTGGATAAAAAGCATTAGCAAAATACAGCATATTTACATCAAAACACATTAGGTTTCAATTATTTCTACACTGTCCACCCTTTGCTTGGTATACAATGATTACTGTGAAATTGTAAACATCAAGATGCATGACACTGCAGAACTTGATATAAACACAAACAATACTTGACAAGGAAATCGAATGATAAATACAGTTTACTAAAATACTATACTTATACTACCAATTCTAATGAAATATACATCTTTCTTTTCAATTTTAATCCTTATGAAGCTAACAGCATAATTAGCTTAAAACAAATAAGCCATTGTGTTTTTAAATAGAAATAATAGAATAAATTTGTATTCAGTATGAACTGAGATTTAGTAAAATAAGTCATTTTTTCACATGATTAAAATTTAATGTATCAAAAATTGTTGCTTCTACATCAAATAGTAAATCTACATATTTTAAGTAGAATATTAACTTATCTACAGCTATTTAAAAGGTTTCCAGCCAAAGATATTAAATGTGTTTAGCAAAACTTCACCTATGCCAGAAACTTGGTCTTCGGGCTCATATCACCCATACTCAAGAAACAGCTTCAGGCTCCATAACTTTGCAGAAAAAATAATCTTCTTTTCCTCATACAATGTATATATTTTCTATGAATTTATATTTTTTGTGAAACATGGATTTAAAAAAAATCAATATTAAACAAGTTTTTTTTTCATATTTGAAACAAATGTTAGGAATCATGAGTGAAAGTTCCATATATACCAACGTATAATGCTAATAAAAAATTTCTCAAACTATGATATATAACATATACAGAGTATAATGAAATTAATTCTGCTTTGTCCTCTCTCCATTCAGTTCTGTAACAATGTTGACAATCTTTTTGTCTAATTTTCCTTCACTCAGGTTAAGAAATACACTTATGAAGAATGTAAGTGTCTTTATGATTGGCTTTGGGTATGCAAGATTAAAACAGTAAATAGATGCCAAAAACCCAACAAACAACTCAATAAAGGAGTCACATGTAAAAATGCTAACATCATCAATTTTAAGTTCAAACAGATTATTGTCTATTGACAAAATTTTGTCATGAATCACAAGGGACACAGGACTATCTTTTGGTTTTCCATCTGGAGAACAAAGCAATGCCTCCACTTTTTCTTTAAACAGCTGACTGCAGCCCAATACAGCGGCACACTCTGATGCATCTAACAAAATAAAAAATCAAAAGATGTGATTTTGAAATCAATAACTTAACTGATATAGACTGTGAGACCCTAGTTTTTTTTTTTTTTTAAATTGAACTTTGTGGTAATATGAGCTAGGTACTCAACAGCTACAAATTTGGCCTATTACTAATTTTTTCATGGAGTTCAACAACAAAAATACAAATGTCAAAATTTCATTTAACATGGATTCTGACACACTATGATAAACATATTATATGACTCTAGTTTGGTATAAATTGAAAAGAAATTGCTTAAAAAACCTTAACTTAGTAGCTGAAACCATGAAATATAGGCAATTTTGGCTCATTGACACAATACAACAGATATATCGTTATGCAAATAGATCCTTTGATTATTTGTTCTCTTCAGATTTAGAAATTTTTGGTGTATGGTCTTCCACATGTTTCGATTTGATCTCTGCTGATGAGACATAAGTTGACAAAATGGTGATATGCAGAAAGTAAATTCACAATGACTTCAGTACATGAATTGTAATTTTTTTAAATTATGCAGAGTGATGAAAATTAATTTTATAAATTCTAATAAAATCAATGTGAAAAAAGTTGTATTTGTTGTTCAATCCCTGGTGCATTATCATGTGTTCTTTAAGTTAATCATGATCTCATTAATATTGTTTGTTTCAGAATAGGACTAAATAGCATGTAAGCAACATGATAGCCAGAAGAGTGTTTGCAATTATTTAAAATTTCGAAATTAAAATCATGCAATTCAAAATACATACACTTTCTTTCGCCTTCAGTTCTTTGGGTTGGTATTATATCAATAATTTCTTTTAACTGAGGTATCATTTTCCTTTTCTTCACAAGAGTTGTGATAGCATTATGGTAGTCATTTAAGCCCCGGTAGAACATATCCTCAATTGAACCCTCAAAAGATGGTCCAATTCTCGAAAACTCTTTCAAGATCTGAAATTATACACATGTTCCTATTATACATTTGAAGTAATCGCAAAAAATAATGACTTATTACATATGAAAAAGAAAAGAAATGGGGTTAAAGGCAAGGAGACAACATCCCATATCCAGGTTAAAACGACCCAAAACAAAGCATCTAGGGGTCTATGTTGTTTTACTTACTATAAATGCTGATGTCAGAAACAGATTCTCAATTATTGCAAAAAAAGAAANAAAAAATCAGAAAACCTACTGTAAAATAAAATATTAATTACTATGTTTTTTTGTATTATTATTTTTGATTATAATAGAACTATGCCTTTTTGCTTGGATATGATTCCCAAGTACGCAGGTGATAATATGAAATCACTATTTTTAATAAAACATAATCATTTAATTTGCTTTAAGCAAAAAATAAAAGGGGTACCTGTCCTCTTTCTCTCAAGAAAGGGTATTTCTCCAGTATTTCAGCAATTGGCATGTTGTCTGTAACAATATCCTTACGTCGAGTAGAATACGATAAGTTCATTTCAGATTTACAAGGGCTTCATCCCTTTCAGTTCTATTAAATTCTTTTCTTAGCCACTGAACATGAATGTCTGTAGCTGTGTCATCCTCGGATTCTAGTTTAGGTGGCAAGTAATTGGACATGCGCCATGTCAAGTTAACATTTCTATAATCTGGGTTAACAACAGCTTCCTCTGTTTTCCTCTTTTTGGCCTTTACTTCTGGGAGGTTTTCGTCCGTACTTTTGCGCTCATTCCCCCATTTGTACTTCAACTTTTCTTTCCAATACACCTGCGCAAAAAAGAATTTATAATGTGCAGGAATTCATTTTCATAGCATTATATTTATACATGTATCTCAAAATTGTATGTAGCGAGTTTTCTTTCAAAAATCTACCTGCTTACATTATATACATGGAGAAAAAATTCTGTGATAGGTACAGGATATGACTATTTCTTTCAAATTTACTGCAGCAGATCACAGGGGACATCATCATGT
Source organism: Modiolus philippinarum (assembly GCA_002080025.1). Lineage (NCBI taxonomy): Eukaryota > Metazoa > Mollusca > Bivalvia > Mytilida > Modiolidae > Modiolus > Modiolus philippinarum. Next base: position 116,771 of record MJUU01035899.1, read on the forward strand.
ATGACATGTTTGGGATGAAGTGGCAAGGAAAAAGAGTATATGGGGGTATATATGTAGTATAATAATAATATAATAATAATACACTCTTTATTTAAAGAGGGTAACTGCATAACTAAGCATACTGCATATATCAAGTGGCGGACTTAGGGGGTGCCCAGCCCCCCACCCCCCACCCCTTAGGTTGCAAAATAATTAAAATTCCTATTATTTTCGTTAACTAATGATGCAAATTTGTATTAAAATTACAAATTACTCGAAAGGGGGGTTCAGAACAAAAGAAGGGTTAAACAGATCACCTGTTTTCAGCCTTTTGAAGTAAACTACACATTTTTTGGCCAAAATTTGTAATTTTTTTTTCTTTTCTTCAAATATTAAAAGTTTAAGTCGTAAACTTGTTGACACAACGTTTTGTGTTTACCAAAAGTGGCTTTAACATCTAGAGGTCGGTGGTGCGCCGACACACAGGATGCCCGGACACCGGTTCTCACACTGTACCCTTGGTGCAATCTGCCTTGAGGAATGACAGCAAGTCTGGGTTATTGTATCCAACCTTCCCCTATAGACCCCTCCCACACACACACTCAAGTCAGTAATACAGAACAACAATTTAAACTCTAACATCTATTTGACACATGTGTTTGCAAGATATTGACAGTGAAACTGAGCACATGTGTCCTTCCTTCTGTCCTTTTTAGTCTAACTGAATCATGTTGTGAATAGTGGATTTGAACCTTGAGGCGTATCGGAAATAAGGTACGGAGGAAAAACACCTGTCATATACAGTAAAAGTGTGTGTATTTTTACAATTCTTGTGCCTACCGCTTTCTTTTTCATCCTGGAACATTCAATTAGCATTATAATTTGTTTTTGAAGAATAAAAATGCTTTTGATTCCCTTTGACCTCGTCCGTGTATAACACGAAAAACAATGGCGGACTGGGTTGCAAACTCCGATTTATATAAACGCGTATTTATTCTTGTTATTTTTATCGATATTATATAATCGTTTTTTCTGTTTTGTTTTCGCTTTTTGTTTGTTTGTTCTTTTGTTTTCTTTTTACTTTGGTATTCGTTTGCAGATGACCGAGTTTTTTTTTCATGGGATGGAGGTTGGAACCTTCATTTGTTTCCCCTTTTCTGGATTTATTTGTTGTGAAAACTGGGAAATCTAATTTTACAAGCTTTTTGTAAGATAAGATAAGTTTTAATTAAAGTCGGCAAGACAGATAACAAGTAACATAAGCACTTAAGTGCTTTTGAACCGACATTACATACAATTGTTAAGACATAAACATGCGATAAACAATAATATACATATCATTGTATCATTGTAGCGGGACAGTTTCAATCCACGTGTTTCGGTTATTGTGGAACAACTTCCCTTTAAGATTTGCATCTAACGATAACTGAAATAATTCATCGCGTGCACATTGCATGTATACATGCATATGATGAACGTTGAGCAATTTTGATGATTGAAACGATTTAATTACATGCATCAAAATTTATATAAGAAAAAAAACAACTAAATAAATCTTACCTATAATTCTAAAATGACAGCGAATTATAAAAACACACCAGTATATGAAATAAAAACACGTGTATAAAGATGTCTGCCTTGCTGTTCTCTGTCTTCTGGAGTGGCGCAAAAAGACTGGTACGTAACCGCGGTAATATGATGCCGCACAGCATGTGTTTATCAAGATAGTTACAACGTCATTACTATCTTAATTACTATCCCCATAGTTCACCATCATCTGCACGTTATTTACTAATAAATTAAGTAAAGTTTACTGAGTTTTTTTTCAGTGTATGTTTATGGTTCCCTGAAACACGAACTATTTCAAAACATACAGCGGAATAAATAACTCTTTTCAATAATCAGTATATAAATATTGTACCTACTAAAACAGATAGAAGCAAACCTATCCTATCAAAACATCATCGACCGTCGAGCTGTAACTTATAAATTTCCGAATGAATACAGAAGCATCCACTAATTTATAATGCATAGGGACATAGGCTATCAGTAAAGACAAGTTAAAAATTGATGCAAAGCATCAATTCGCCGCCAAATTAGGTCAGGTAGAGTGTATGTTATTGTACTTTTATAGTACACGAAATATAAGCTCTGAACTTAACTTTAACCAATCATTGAACCATGAAATGTAGGGCACAGTGACGAACAAACTCTTGTTTAATTTTGTTTTCTTTCTTAGAGACATCTGCATGCAAGATAATGATACTATCTCTTATAGTACCTAAGATATGAACTCTGGCCTAAATTCAATCAGTGTCAGTGGACCATGAAATAAATCCTTTTCCCTCAAAGACATCTGCATGTAAAATTGTTTGATCCCATCTCTAATAGTACATGACATATGAGCTGTCACTTAAACTCTTACCATATATCTAGGTCACTGTGGCCTGATTCTTGTCACTACTGCATAAGATGACAGCCCTTGACATGCTGAACATTTTTAGCGGGAAGGGATATCGGATATAATTTTGAAAGGGAACCACCCAAGGACCATCCCTGCCAAGTTTGGTCCAAATTTGCCGTGCTTTCAAAGGAGATGAAAATAAGAAAAGTTTATGATGGATGACAACGACGAATGCTTCATGGTGGCAATAGTTCACATGACCCTTTGAGTCAGGTGAGCTAAGAACCCCTTTTTTAACAAATGGATTGGATTGTAATATTTTATATATATTAGTATTATTAGTATTTCTTTTTTTTGCAAGAATCATTCTGTTCATATTAAAAATTGGTTAGCTGAAGCTATTAAAATGTATTGCATTGGACCAATTTATGTACAGACAATGGCAACAACCTGGCAACAGAGTCATAACCTAATAGAATAAAGATTCTTTTTTATTGCACAAGCATACACTGTCAAATGCATTATAGTAACTGAAAAACAATAAAAATAACTTGCTTTATATGTTTATTGAAAATTTTAAAACTTCAAGTAAAAACGTAACAAAACAGATGTGACTAGGATCTTATAACTTTAACTGTATAAAAACATCTCATTTTTTTTTAGTTGAAAACAATTGTAAAAAAAAAGTATATATATAAAATTGCAAAAAATGTTAACAATAATGGTTGTTTGTATTAAATATAATCTGAAAGATCATTGTATTCATGTTTGTGATGTTTACTGGTTTCATAATAAAAAATGAAACTTTCTTCCGTTAAAGATCTTACAGAAAATATTTTATATAATAAAATGGCATTTTAATACATGTTGATTAAAAAAATGTTATAAGCGTAACACCCGTGAGAGTGAAATATAGGGCCCATACACCAACCTCTCAATTTGACATTTGTTTTTAATAGTAAATATAGATTGACAACACCAAAACATGTCCTAAATTTGTAAGATTGTTTCTCATTTGATTGAATCAGTTGAAGGCTGACTTGTTTTTGGTGATTGTAATGTTGAACCATTGTTTTAATAGACATTCTTAATTAGTATCGATTTATTTCCAACTGATAATACAGACAACAGCTTATTTTGTATATTTGCTTAGCAATTGCCAATAGTACGATGGCCGATAGCGGCCGTACAATAAACGCTGAAGATCGGTTGAAATTTGTCCCTATATGCGTGGGATAATAAATGCAGTTGGGGCAAAATGCTCCAGTTGCGTTTTTTGTCCCTAGTTTAGGGACAAAAAATGCATGTGGGGCAAAATGCCTCAGTTGCGTTTTTTGTCCCTAGTTTAGGGACAAAAAATGCATATGCGGCAAAATGCCTTAGTTGCGTTTTTTGTCCCTAGATTAGGGACAAAATGCCCCAGTAGCATTTTTTGTCCCTAGTTTAGGGACAAAAAATGCATGTGATAGGAGAGGCAAACTCTTGCACAACGGAAACTTCAGACATTTAGAAATTTTCCATCAATTTTGAAGGTCATCGACACTGTAAACTGTTACAGTTCGCTTCCTGACAGTAAAAGTCTTTGCACACGGTGAAAGGAAAAACCAGTGCCTATTTTTAGATCCTTGTCACAATATAAATCAGTTGTTCAGATGCAGACAGCATCTCGATATGAAATGGCTATTTTACATATGCTCCATCATATGAAGGAACAAAGTACTCTAAACGGGCTATCATGATAAAAAATCCGTTATGCAAGAAAAAGAAAGAGTACATATTTGCTTAGTAAACCCGGGTACTAATTTAGATTTTAGGCATTTGAGATAATTTATAGTGTAGAACTAGTACAGCTGTAACAGTAATCATTACACAGCAGTCAAGCAATTTGACCTGTGTTTATACTTGATGGTATTTCAAAGATGATTGAAGGTCATTATTGTTATTGTTTGGTTTTAATTCATTTTATTAATTGTTCCATTTTTATGATTCTTGTTATTTTTGTTAAAATGATCGGGATCCAAAGCACGCTATCTTGACCCACTTCGACAGATTTTCTTTTGTTTTCACTCTCACTACAATTAACCCATATCTGAGGCATACGTGTTTGGTAAAAAGATTGCGCATGATGCGCTGGTTCTCGCTTAATGTATTTATCATTTTTTTATTATTTTTTTTTATTAACAACCAAAAATTAATAGTAATAATAACAATAATAATTGGAAACAATATGCAACCCCCAACTTGAAAACCATTGCAATTAAGGTAATCATGCATCTGCATCATGATATCCAGACACACTCCTCCGGACATGTAACAGGAAAGTCAAGCAAGCATAACCCGTCTCCCTTGTCTTATTGATTTCCCTTTCACATTAGTTATAATATTAATGAAAATTAAATTAATAATTTTGTAAACAATTTTCTTGAATAAATAATTTAAAAATATTTCCTATCTTATTAAAAAGGTGTCTTCATTGTAAAAGATTAGGACACATTAGATCGAGTCTAATGGAAAACAAACAACTGCTCCTGGTCACGTGCTTCTCCACTGAAGTTTCAAAATATCGTATCAAATATATTCGCCGCCTCCTGGCGGCGAATAATAATACAAAAAATAAAGGCATTCATGAAGTAATATTTGAAAATCGAGATATTTTCGCGCTTCAGTGGTGTCATAATTTTAAATATCGTTAAATAACTAAATACCGAAGTTACTGTGCATGTATTTTCTGCATATGTATATTAGTATGTACATCCATATATAAATGAATAAACACAGTATATGTATAAATTTACGTTTAGGAAATAGAACAATTTCTATAACTGTTCTTGTGGAAAAAAAATAATAATTTGATCATTTTCTGGGACCTCGGCAGAAAATGGTACAAATTATGTTCCTTTCGTCCTTACAGTAATTGAATTCAGATTAACATTTATTTCTGCCAAATCTAGCGATTTACGCGGTAGACTAGTATGTGCAATACAAATGTACATCCAACCGATTTTGAAAGATATTTTACCAATTTCGTAAAACACAACTTCAATGTTAAAAATCCTGACTATGTATACGTAATATAACTTTCAATAAAATTGGTATATCCAAATTTCATTTTGCTTGTCAAGCACTATTCCTTACATTGGTCTTGTATTAAACAAACATTGCAGGAGTTATTTTTGTCCTGGTGGTTTCTATGACTTCTATGAAACATTTAGGTTATATATAATTAGAGTGAGGAGTATGTTTTAAATGGCCCTCACAGCTACTTTTTATTGAAGATGAATTCAGTTTTTTTTTGAAACTACGAAACACCTCTTCGGGAAGAATTCAATATGATGAGCTTCTTCTGGAACCAATTCCGTAACACAAAAAGACATCAACAAATTTCATAGTTGAATATTTCATGTTGGTAAACCACGTACATATGTAAGTTATTGTTCATTATTGAAAAAAATGTGTAAGAACACGCATTTATACAGATGGCCATATTAAACAGAACTACAGTGATAAGAAATAAGAGTCTTTCAATTTACCGCTTTGGTTCAAATAGGTTGGCATGTACCTTTTTGATTGCTCAAAAATGGTTAGATGTGCTTCAAGTTGGTTTTGAAAGAGTCGTGATTTTAAGAGTATTAATTGAATTTGGAAGTGAAATTAGTAATGGCAGTAAAAATAAGAATGATGTGGAGTCTTTTTCTCTGATTTATTACAAAGTTAAATGGTCTTTATCCGGTACCTTGTGTTGCACATGCCACTTGTAATACGGAGTACATGTATGACATAACTGTGATGTGTGTGTTAACGTTCAATATTATTAGATATATAACCAAAGGTTAGAAAACAACAATCAAAAGGAAAATATATAAGGTGAACAAAAATCTGAAACATGTGTGAAGTTGTGAAGAAAGAAGACATTGAAACACGTGTTTTTATGTACTTAAAGAAATCGTCTTTTCACGTGCGTCTGGTCTTAATTCCAGACCTGTCGTAGCAAGTATCGTCTATTATCAGGGAGCATGACCAAGTTTAACTAATTTATAAACATTTACATAACTGGTTAAGGTTTTTGGTATCTCCTTAGCCAACGGCATTGTGTCTTCGAAGATATTGTTTGATTGCTGCTGTTGTTAACAAAATATTGAAGGAATAATGAATACATAAATTTAAAAAGGTTATTTTCATTGTAACTCTTTCAAACCGAATTTCGTTCAGGAGCTAATAGAGAACAGGAACCAATATGATCTAAACCAAAAGCCCAAACTAGCCTATGGCAGTACTTTTCCAGAGGGAGATACAACCAAATGAAAAATTTGCCTAAATCTAGGTACTGCAAGTTTCGAAAAGAAAAAATCTGTTATAGACCAGCAACGAGCGCCGCCTAGGATTTGGTGAATTTCCGCCGCCCCCCTCCCCCGGGAAACTAATAACAGTCTACCATCAGAATTATCGGTCCAGTGTTTATTGAAAAAACAGTATCTAAATTTACGTGAATTTAGGTTCTATAGATTTATATGCTGTCAGTCGAAAACAATTTCTTTCATTAAACCTTAAACAATTTCTTTCGTTACAATCCATTTAAAAACTTTATTTTCCATTTAGATTCTATTGGCAATTTGTTCTCTGTAAGCTCCAACACAAATTTCTGTTGATTGATTTCTGGATGTTATCATTCAGTCTGCACTGAAAAGATAAATGTTTCGAAACGACCATATGGAGAAAAAAATTTGCAGTAACTTTGGTATATTATTTTTACATTCATTTCATCATTCATATCGATATCTTTTAACTAATCTCTTCATAAAGCTTTCTACCCTGGAACATATTGATAAATTATTTTTCATATCTCTTGTAAAAATTAATCCCTTCTAAAAAAAAATAAATACAACTCTTTCATTGACCCTCTCCTGAGAATAATTTATTCAATGAGAATTTTCTTGAGCACGTTTTACATAAATACTCTTCACAAATATTTCAAGAAAGCCTTTGTGAAAACAACTTGCTCTTGACTTCTAATTTTCTTTTACTAATTCTTTTCTAAAGACAAATTCTTTCATTAAAACTCGTCTTAAAATCTCTTGCTCTTAAATGTTCTTTCAAGAACAATGCCGTTTTGTTAAATTTTTATTATGTCGCCCCAGACGACATATTGTTTTTGGTCTGTTTCTTTGTTATTAAGTCTCCCAAACGAAGTTTGAGAGACTTATTACGGGCCGCCACGAGGCGGTCCGTTATTTGATATAGGATTTGTACGAATGACATGATTTACTGCGGAATGAATATAGTTGATGGTACATGTAAAACAATTACAAGTCTCAAAAAATAATGATTTTGATGTTTCAAACTTTCAATTTTTTTTAAAAATCAATTTTAATGTCTTTCATCATCATATACCTGAAGTTTTCAGTTAAAGATACATGAATGTTTTGGAGCAAATTTAGAATCGATTTTTAATTGGATGCATTGAAAGAGTTGAAAAGGCATGCTTGAAATAATGAACTCCTTTAATGTAATCACCATGTTGCAATTTATAATTAAGTTTAATTCCATCTTTATTATCGATTCAAAATATAATTGTGATAATATATACACAGTGTAAACACATTCTTCCCTGTTGGAAACGTTAAATAAAAAATGTCTTTTATCTAACTGATGCCAAAGCATTGTCCGATCTATCCTTCATAACCGGGTGGGATTTCAGCGGAATTCCAGAAAAGGCTGGTCCAATGCATTTGTCAATTTCTATCTTATTTTTGGTTAAATAATTCATGAAACTTTCAAGTATCTTTTTTCAAAATAGGGGGATCCGAAGTTTGTTTTTTGTTTGTTTTTTTTTTTGTTTTTTTGTTTTTTTGTTTTTTTTGTTTTTTTAAGGGGGTCCGATCTCTTCACCCGGCCTCTGGACCTACCAAAGCGAAAGTATACTATATTTCTTCAAATTTTTGTTTTTCAGCTTCTACCATTTCCGAAACTATAACAACTAAAAAAAACGAAATATATACGTGTAATGGGAATAAAATAAAATATTGGTTACCTTATAATACCAATCCATCAATACTGATCAATCTATCCTTGAAAAGTGTACACGTCTTAAATCACGTGCTAATTGCACGTTGTCATTCATGTAAAAGATAATCAACACTGTCGATAAAACGTTTTTCATTGGTCATATTACAAATCATGTATAGCACCGCCCTACTCATTAAAATATTTATTGCACTCAAAACGCTAACGCGTTTATTTTAATTCGTAAAAGCGGTGCTATATATATTACTAGGACTTGCTTTTCCACCATTCACAGGCATTGACACTGTCAGCTTTTATGTTTTGTGATCTGCTCTCACTTAAGAACATACATATCCATTTTGTACACAATTGCTTCACAATCTAAATATTGCAAACTCCCATGAAAAATGTCAATAATTTTCTTGTTGTTTTTGTTGCGTTTCTTATTATTATTCTTCTTTCTTTATTCTCGTCCGCATGAACTTGTCCGAAACAGATCTCAGAGACCATATGACCTAAGGCTTTCAAACTTTGTAGGATGTTAGCCCCATATATCTAGTTGTGCAACAAAAAAAATTTCAGATAGGGGTTCATTAAGGGTACTTTTGGTGGGCTCAAAAAGGGGTGGGGTCCTCCATGTTAACCCTATGGGAAAAATGAAATTTTGAATTTTTTTCCTTTTACAGCTATATGTATTAGTAAGGTTATAAGGGGAACCCCTGCTCAAATTTTTTTTGAAAGGGGGTTTTATAATGCCCAGAAATCCGATATGGGAGTTCGTTTGGGAGACTTTTGTGTTTCGCTTGCGAACACAGTTATTAAGTCTCCCAAACGAAGTTTGGGAGACTTATTGTTTTTGTTGCGTTTCTTATTATTATTATTCTTCCATCCTTCTTTATTCCGGTCGCAATGAACTTGTCCGAACCAGATCTCAGAGACCATAACACCTAAAGCTTTGAAACTTTGTATGATGCTAGCCCCATATATCTAGATGTGCAATCAGGAAAAAATTTTCCAGGAGGGGTCCATTAAGGGTACATTTGGGGGGCTCAAAAAGGGGTGGGGTTGTCCAATGTTAACCCTATGGGAAAATGAAATTTTGAATGTTTTGCACCATATTTCTCACTGTATCTCAAAAACTTTTAATACTAGCTCAATGAAACTTCATAAGAAAGATGTGTGTCATGTAAGAAAGAGTTCCATGGTATTGAAAATTTCAAAATAACAATGGTTGCCATGGAAACCATGCAAAAAATTGGAAATTTTGAGAAAATTGTATTTTCTGCTTATAATTGTATTTTGATTACAGCAATATGTATTACTTAAATTATAAGGGGAACCCCTGCCCAATTTTTTTTTGGAAGGGGGTTTAAAATTGATTGTAATGGATGGTAATGGATGAGGGAAATTTCAAAATAATGATGGTTGCCATGGATACCATGCAAAAAATTTGAAATTTTGAGAAAATTGTATTTTTTTGCTTATAATTGTATTTTGATTACAGAATATATGTATTACTTAGATTATAAGGGGAACCCCTGCCCAAATTTTTTTCGGAAGGGGGTTTAAAATTTATTGTAATGGATGGAGAAATTTCAAAATAACTATGGTCACCATGGAAACTGTACAAAAAACTTTAAATTTTGAGAAAATCGTAATTACTGTTGATAATTATATTTTTATTACAGCTATATCTATTACTTAGGTAATAAGGGGAACCCCTGCCCAATTTTTTTATTTGAAACAATGTATGAAATTGAATGTACAGGATATTTGTGCATTTGGTTGCCATGGAAACCAACCCAGAAACCTACAATTTTAAGAAAAACATGTTTTTTTTTTGCAATGCATGTAGTCATTTGATTTCAGCAACATGTATAAATTAGTTTGTAAGGGGAGTCCCTGTTCAAAATTTTTTCCAGAAGGAGTCTCGTAATGCTTTGAAATCCGATGTGGGAGTTCGTTTGGGAGACTTTTGTGTTTCGCTTGCGAACACAGTTATAACTTGTTATATCTTGTTATGTCGCCCCAGACGTAGTCGGGACGACATATTGTTTTTCCTCCGTTTCTTATTATTATTATTATTATTCTAATTATTATTATTATTATTATTATTATTATCATTATTATTCTTTATTATTCCAGCCAAAAGTTGTCCATGAAATTACTCAGTGATGCATGATCAGAACTTAATGAAACTTGGCACAAAGTTGGATCACCATTTGAAGATGTGCGTTTTAATATATTTATTTTCAAAATGGCCGCCATTTCCAAAATGGCCGCCAAAATACGTCAAAATTTCAACTTTGTCGGATTTCAACGAAAATTGATTTCTAGGTAGATTTTGACGCTGCGAACAAGATGGAAGCATCAAATTGGCTGCCAGGGGCGACATCAGCTAGTGCTTGCAATTGCAAATCTAGTTATTATTCTTCTTTCTTTCTTCTCGTCCGGATGAACTTGTCCGGAGTAGATCTCAAAGACCTTTTCACCTAGAGCTTTGAAACTTTGTATCATGTTAGCCCCATGTATCTAGTTGTGCATAATCTAAAAAAAAATAGATTGGGGTCCATTAAGGGTACATTTGGGGGGCTCAAATAGGGGTGGGGTCCTCCATGTTAACCCTATGGGAAAATGAAATTTAGAATTTGTTTCACCATTTTTTCACTGTATCTTGAAAACTAGTAACTGTAACTCCATGAAACTTCATAGGAAAGATGTCTGTCATGTGAGAAAGGGTCCCACAGGGTTAGAGAAATTTCATAATTAGAACATTTGCCATGGAAACCATACAAAAAATTGAAATTTTGAGAAAACACATTTATTATTGATAATTATATTTTCATTACAGCTATATGTATTATTTAGGTTATAAGGGGAAACTCTGCCCAAATTTTTTTTGAAACAAGGTATGAAATTCATTGTTATGGATAATGGAGCATCTGGTTGCCATGGAAACCAAGCCAAAAAGCTATAATTTTGTTTAATTAGTACTGTTGCCATGGAAACCATACAAAAAATTGAAATTTTGAGAAGACACGTTTATTATTGATAATTGTAATTTCATTACAGCTATATTATCAATGAAGGGATATATGTACTATTTAGGTTATAAGGGTAACCCCTGCCCAATTTGTTTTTTAAACAAGGTATGAAATTCATTGTTATGGATAAAAGAGCATTTGGTTGCCATGGAAACCAAGCCAAAAAGCTAAAATTTTGAGAAAAACATGTTTTCTGCTGTGTGTTATGTTTTGATTTCAACTAAATGTATAAAGTAAATTATAAGGGGAACCCCTGCTCAATTTTTTTTCAAAGGGGGTTTTAAAATGCCCAGGAATCGGATATGGGAGTTCGTTTGGGAGACTTTTGTGTTTCGCTTGCGAACACAGTTATAACTTGTTATTCTTTCTTTCTTTCTTCCAGTGATTTTTGTCAGCCTATTTTCTCAAAGACGCCTGCACAGAATTCATTCATACTTGGCACAAAGTTGGAACACCATGAGAAGATGTGCATGCACCATCAAAAACTTTCAAAATGGCTGCCATTTTTAAGATGGCCGCCAAATTACGAACGACTGATTTTGGACATTTTTAGCTGGTTTTCCAGAAACAAACTTGCACAGATGGATGAAAGTTTATGGAAAGCATCTGCCTAATGTTGTGCAGCTTCCTAATAATTTTGGTTGCAATCGGAAAAACAACATTGCTGCTGTTACCAAAAGTAGATTTCCATGGAACCCTATGGGAAAAGATTTCCAGGACCTTTTTAAGAAAACCGATGAAACTTTGCAGGTAATAAGACAAACGTAAGGTGAAAAGTATGCTGCGAAAATTCACCGACATATTACGTCAAAATTTCAACTGTGTCCGATTTCAATGAAAATTGATTTCCAGGTAGATTTTGACTTTGCGAATAAGATGGAATCATCGAAGTGGCTGCCAGGGGCGATATCAGCTATTGCTTGCAATTGCAAATCTAGTTAGTTTTTCTTTTTGCTCTTTTTTGATTTTTTTTAATTAATGTAAAAAAACGGATAACAGGTAACACCTACAATGGCTGAAAATTAAAAATACATGCCACAATCTGCTATGGAACTACACATGAAGAACACGGCTTAGACAAAAGACAAACGTAGACAACGATAGGAACTCGGGGCAGCCGGACTCACAACGATAGGAACTCGGGACAGCCGGACTTGATACCGACACTAGCAAAAGCCAGCGGTAGGGTTAAAGTACCAAACATCCCTTTTATCTGTCCAGTTTCCCTAAAGTTTTATAAACATACGAATAAAACCCAATACAGGTAGACTATTAACTCGATTGCTACAATCTTGAAAGGAAAGAAAATACAATACGTAATTTTTAAAGAAAGGTCAAGGGGTGATTTTTTTTTTAAAAAAAGCCTTACCATGGAGGTCTTCTTAAAGCAATTTCATTAATCAATAATATTATAAAATCAAAGTCTTTCATTAAAGCTCTTCTAATTATATTCCAAAAATTGAAAAAAATGAAGAAAAAAAAATAATAAGAAAATAAAAATAAAGAATTAACACACAGAAAAATCTTTTTATTCTACAAAAAATGCACGAATGTATATAATCGAAAAAAAGTTTTAAATACTTACATTTCTTTGCTGTTGAAGATTCACTGCAGACGACGCATACAAGCAAAACCAGGAGAACGGCTGTCAGTTTCAAATTCATCTTTCTTTGCAGAGAAATCAACAATAAGTAGTAGTAAGTGTCAGACCTGATATTTTGATATCAGATACGAAGAAATGTTTTTTGACAATTCCTAACATAATTAATATATATATATGTACTAAGATTGAGGATAAATTAACCAATTGTAGCTGTTGTCCAATCAATTTATTTACGAGTTTTACGTCGATATTTTCTGAAAGTACTTTGCTTTTAAATGTAGCGTAACAACTGGCATGTTATCAACAAAGTAAATAAAAATTCTGACTACATCTGTTCCAGTAATTTATGTTTTATCAAAAGAAATAAAATCAAAAAAATTACAAGCTTGAAAATTTAAAACCTTGTTTGTACTTGTTGATTGCCAAGATAATTTTCAAAAACTAATACCTCAAGAAATAAAAATTCAGCGGTTATTTACATTTAAAATTCTAAAAAAAGTTGTCATTTAAATTCCTTTAAGTACCCATTTAATATTTCATTTATTACCTTGGCGTAATCAGGGGGAAGTAACCCAATCAAGAGAAAGGGGCGTATATTGATATTATCTAATCGGGATAAAATATTTATTCAATATCTTCGTCATGTTCGCTCAATTGTTTATTACTTACCTCAAGATATTTTTAAAAATTTTCAGCAAATTTGCTAAAATCATGTACATTAAAAGAAGTCATTTCTTCATGTTTGTAAAACTCGGTCGGAGAAGAAATTATGTTGTGTAACCTTACGTAGGTTGCTTTCTGTGTTTGTTAACTTCCTGGACGCCTACCTCACCCCGTGTAAACAAAATTAATGAAATTTTCAAAAAATAATTCCCCAAATATAAAAAAGCGTTTCCATTCCAGCTAACATAAGACAATTTAAAACATGAAAAAATCAAGTAAATGAGGACTAAGTGGAGCATGTATTGCTTACCTTGTAGTCAACTTTGGTAACATGACGAATAATAACAAATGTTTGCGAAGGGTAAAAGGATTACAAAAATTTGGGAAATGGGAAAACACAAGAGGGAAGTAGGAAAAATATAATTAGATGTTAGAATTTGGAATATGGGCAAAAATGTTTGAAAGAGGAAAAGGTTTTTTAAGAATGGGAAATGAGATAACTGACTATGCTAGTATATTCTTGGAAAATAATTGCTTCGTTCATCGTACACTAACTCCCAGTAGGAAACTCTAAGCAGTATGGCAATCAAAACTTGATAAAACAAATAGACAATAAATTTATATCCAAACAGTATCTTATCTATACTTGCATGTTATCAAATTAACAAGTCGTGTTCGTTGAAACACTTATACCCTGGGTAAAAGAAACATTAAGTACATCGAACAACAATTAATGTTTAAAAATTTAAATCACAACAAAATAATGATTGTCATTGTATGCAAGCACAGATGTCACTCAACCGACTACCTCAAATCATTATAAATGCACTATTAAGAGAACAATTTTAATCTTTTTTTTTTTTGGAAAATTTATGATTGACTCATTGTGTTTCTGTCTATCAGTACCCTGCTCCCATATATATATATAAATGTTTAGTAAAATTTATATATATAACCTGTATGGGTTTTATTTGTATGTTTATTATACTATAGGAAAACGGGACATAGAAAGGGGAGGTTTGGGTACCCATAAACCGGTTTAACCCTACCGCTGGCTTTTGCTAGTGCCGGTACCAAGTTCGGCTTCCCGAGTTCCTATCGTTGTTTATGTTTGTCTTTTGTATTTTTGTTGTGGTTTTTTTTCTAGTGCAGTTCCTATTTACTTTCTGGCATGTGGCTATGTTTTTTGGCCATTGTAGGTATTTCCTGTTATCTTTTTTATTCCCTATATATATATTCGTCTAAGGTAAGGGCTAACAGAGAGCCAGAAGTGAGAAATGATTAACGGATACACCATTCCTCTGCGGAACTTGTATGCTAATGTAAGTTAAAACATCGCAAACTTCCCTGATTTGAAAAAAACAATCATTTGAATTTGGATACTGCATATACATGTAGCTATTTCAGCAACTTAGGTCTCATCAGTGCAGTTCATGTCAAAACCTTAGGAAAATAATGATAGAAATTTAACGTCTTAACATATCCAGTGATCAAACGAAACTGACAAAAATCGTTCACCTATACAATCAATCCAGGTAAAATTAGTTTGTCGCACCTTGTACCACACAGGTTAGGCAGATTGAATAAAAGTAATAAAAATAAACTCTCAGATGTAAAGTCGCGGTAGCCTCGTGGTTAAGGGGTGCGCACAGAGAGCCTGGGGTTGCTGGTTCGAATCCCATACAGGGCACTGACAAAAATGCCAGTGTTACATATTAAATATAATTGACTTGACTTGATTGAAATGATGCGGACTCCTTAACCATGGGGCTACCATGGAACTCCATTATGTGTGAGACCAAGTACATCGACAAGAAAACCGTATTATGCCCTTTTTTTATTGAATCTGTTAAGACTTCTATCGTATCGTACACAGTATGGCCCGTCAGAGTACTTCTGTATTTCAATCTTACTTGTGTTAGATTCAATAAATCTACTCTACAAGTTATTATAATTTAGCCTGTGCCTCCGTTAAAGACAACTTGTTCCGTAATGAGCATTCATAAAAGATGCTTGCAATATTTAGAACAGAATGGATTTGAAATAATTTTTTCAATTAAACAATATTAAGTAAGGAAGAAAATGGATGGTCGTTCTGTTAAGCTAAGCAGTTGGTAAATTATCCCTATATTTTTTGGTAACTACATTGTGAAATAAAAAGAGGCATATTTCCAAAAAAAAAATAGATTTTCCTTAAATATTTTTATCTTAACAAAATTTGTTTGATACGCTATAAGCAGATGGAATTTTGTTTTTCGATTAATTTCAAATTTTCAGCACAAATAAGCCGACGTCCAAGCTGCTACATAAAAGCGTTTCATAAAATTGTGCGTTATTTAGACTTATTTTTGTTATTTTTCACAGCACATTACACTATTTTTCAGATTAACCATGAATTTTAAGTCTAAATAATGCATTTTGTAAGTTTATACATACATTCTTTTCATAGAAGTATTTTTCATATGTAACCAACATCCTGCTTTAACACGCACAAGAGCACTGTTTAACATTCATAGTTTTTTTTTTAAATCAGACTCCAGCTGATATACTTGTTACTTTCTGATAAGATACATGTAATGCATATCCTCATGTATCTCAACCTTTTAAACACTAATATTAGGCACATGATATCACTTTTTTCAGATTAATTTGATATTTCAGTATATATTGTTAACGGTGGTTTATTATAGTCGTCCACAAAAATCAGATTACAAATTTTAGTGAACACTCAGACAGTACAAAACTGTAACAAGAGGCAGATAATTATAACATATATTACAAGATTACGGTGAACATGACAGAAGTGAAGTTAGCATATATACAGACAATAATTATATACAATTATGGCACTTCCACGAGATCAATATGGGGTTTAACGGAGCAATAAAAAAGTAATATTGAACGAGGGTTTACCCCGAGTTCAATACCATCTTTTGCGCTCCGTTAAACACCATATTGATCGAGTATAGAAGTGCCATAATTGCTTTATTATATTTGATTGACATGCCTTAAGTCACTTACGACAAACAAAAGGGACGTGGTATATCTACTGTTGTTGTTAAAGAGGTGTGACCCGTAAACGTGATTTATCATGATCAACTGTGCAATATGATGTTTATTGAGTAGGTATATTTCTATACTTTATATATCGAAACAAAAGTACAAATATAATTAAAAGGTCAATTGTTCAGAGAACAATTGCAAGGTCTTTCACCAGTTTTCACCATAATCACATGTTTGAGTTTGATTTTGTTGTCTATTTCAGTTCAAAATGTGTTGTAAACAAAAGTTCTGATCTTTATTAGTCTTTTGCTCAACGGTTGCTAAGGACTTTTTCGAAAAATTAGCTTGTTGCTAAGGACAGGAAAGTAATTTCCGGTTGGCAATGTCATTCATTTCTTCTTTACAACATTACGAAACTTTTTGCCTATGGTTGCTAAGGACTTTTATGGCTAATAACGTTGTTGCTAAGGACCTTGACCTTTGACCTTGACCCCATTTTGTCGGCCATATTGAGCTGAACAATTTATCTTCTTATAGTTTCTTTGTATCATTAATAGTTTTTGAGATATAGGCAAAAAACTCTAAAATCGGACCCCGAAAAATGGTTTTTGGGCCATAGGTCCAAAATGAATGGTCCAATTATTTTGGACCCCAGTGTCAAATGTAGACCTCAATGAGACAAACATTCTCTCAAATACATTTGATCATCTATCTCTTACAGTTTACGAGTTAAAGCTATAACAGGGCAAAAGGTCATCGGTGACCTTGACCGGTGACCTTTGACCTTGACATTTTTAGATGGCCATATATTATTTATTAACAATGGTGAAGGTTTCAGGTCTTTAAGACTTATCGTTTGGTAGTATCAAGCATTAACGGAAACTCAAAATCTTTCAAAGGGCAATAATTCATATAAAGAGTTGTCGAACTTCTTTGGGCCAAATGTAACAAAGTTGCGTCTCATGACAATGAACATTTTTCTCATTACATGTTTTCAGCCATCTATTACGGTTTACAAGTTAAAGCGATAACAAGGCCTAAGGTCATCTGTGACCTTGACCGTTGACTTTTGACCTTGGCATTTTTAGATGGCCATATATGACTTATGAACAATGGTGAAGGTTTCAGGTCTCTACGACTTATCGTTTGGGAGTATTAAGCATTTACGGAAACTCAAAATCTTTCAAAGGGCCATAACTCATATAAAGAGTTGTCAAATCTCTTCGGGCCAAATGTAACAAAGTTGCGTCTCATGATAATGAACAATGACGTGAAGATGAACATTTTTCTCATTACATTTGATCAGCTATCTATTACTGTTTCCGAGTTTGTCTGATATTAAGGTCAAAGGTCACAGTCTAAAGGTCACCGATGACCTTCAACCTGGTACTCAAATTAAAGCTCTCTTTGCACTGATCATTTTAAATATGCATGTTTACTATTATATCTGTAAGCGTTTAAAAGTTATTCGCGAAAAACCAATTTGCCGAAACGCGTCAAGGGCTATAACTCAAAAACCTTTAATCGCAGAGTTTTTGTTCCAATGTATCAAATGTAGATCTCCATGAGTGGAACATTTTTGCAACATAATGTTTTCAGAAATTTTTTATCGTTTCCGAGATATCGCGATAACAAAATTTCGAAATGCGGCCATTTTGAAAATGGCGGATGAAAAAAAATTTTGACCACAGATTTGTAATCAGGACCATACAGGCTACCTGCAAACCAAATTTTATCAAAATCGGATAACTTTAAGAAATTTGCATATTTAAGGGTCAAAAACGCGTAACCGGGGTCGTGACCCAAAATTTTTTTTTCGCATAACAAAACATCCTCAGGTTGAATGCAACATTTTCCCTACATCAGAATTTTGATATCGGTTACGGTTTTTGAGCAAACATGATAACAAGTTTTCGGTCTTCGGGCAGATAACTCCGTTACTAAAAATAGATCGGTTTCTAAGGGTCAGTGGCTTCATCCCCTTCCAAAGCCGATTAAGTGTACCAAGTATCGAATTGATATGTCGTGACACTTTTTCGCTATGGGCGGCAGAAAAAAAAAGAAAAATAATAATTAAAAGGTCAATTGTTCAGAGAACAATTGCAAGGTCTTTCACCAATTTTCACCACGATTACATGTTAGAGTTTGTTTTTGTTTTCTATTTTGGTCAAAAAAGTACGTAAACAACAGTTTTTTGACCAACCATAAATGTAGATCATAATGAGAGGAGTATTTTTGCAACATGTTTTCAGAAATCTTTAATGGTTTTCGAGATATAGCGATAACAACATTCGAATGGCAGCCATTTTCAAAATGGCAGACGAAATTTTTTTTTAACCAACCATAATTGAAGATCTTAAAGAGAGGAGTATTTTTGCTTCACAATGTTTTCATAAATTTTTTATCATTTCCGAGGTATTGCGATAACAAAACTTCGAATGGCGGCCATTTTGAAAATGGCGGACGAAAATTTTTTTGTTACCAACCAGAAATCTAGATCTTTATAAGAGGAGCATTTTTGCAACATAATGTTTACATAAATTTTTTATCGTTTCCAAGATATCGCGATAACAAAATTTCGAATGGCCGCCATTACAATGGCCGCCATTTTGTAAATGGCGGACGAAATTTTTTTTTTGAACAACCAGAAATGTAGATCTTCATGAGAGGAGTATTTTTGCAACACAATGTTTTGATAAATTTTTTATCGTTTCCGAGATATTGCGATAACAAAATTTCGAATGGCGGCCATTTTCAAAATGGCGGACAAAATTTTTTTTTTACCAATCAGAAATGTAGATCTTCATGAGAGGTGTATTTTTGAAACACAATGTTTTCATAAATTTTTTATCGTTTCCGAGATATCACGATAACAAAATTTCGAATGGCGGCCATTTTGAAAATGGCGGACGAAATTTTTTTTTTACCAACCAGAAATGTAGATCTTCATGAGAGGTGTATTTTTGCAACACAATGTTTTCATAAATTTTTTATCGTTTCCGAAATATCGCGATAAAAAAATTTCAAATGTCGGCCATTTTGAAAATGGCGGACGAAATTTTTTGACCATCCATAGATGAAGATCTTGAAGACAGGAGTATTTTTGCAACACAATGGTTTCAAAATTTTTTTATCGTTTCCGTGATATCGCGATAACAAATTTTCGAATGGCCGCCATGTTGAAAATGGCGGACGAAATTTTTTTTTTTACCAACCATAAATGAAGATCTTAATGAGAGGAGTATTTTTGCTTCACAATGTTTTTATAAATTTTTTATCGTTTCCGAGATATCGCGATAACAAAATTTTGAATGGCGGCCATTTTGAAAACAGAGGACAAAAAAAATTGACCCAAGATTTGTTCTAAGGACCATGAGAGCTACCTGGAAACCAAATTTGGTGGAAATCTGACAACGTTTAGAAATTTGCATAGTTAGTGGTCAAAAACGCGTAACCGGGGTCGCGACCCCAAAAAAAATTTTTCCGTGATAAATCATCGTTATGATATAACAAACATTTTACCCACCTCAGAATTTTGATATCGGTTACGGTTTCTTCGCAAACATGGTAACAAGGTTTTCGGTCTTGGGACAGATAACTCCGTTACTAAAAATAGATCGGTTTCACAGGGTCAGTGGCTTCGACCCATCACTAAAGCGAATAATATGACCAAGTATCGAATTGATATGTCGCAACGCTTTTACTCTATGGACCGTGGAAAAAAAGAAAAATAATAATCAGAAGAAATACAATAAGGTCTTTCACATGTGGTGAAAGACCTTAATAATCAGAAGAAATACAGTAAGGTCTTTCACTTGTGGTGAAATACCTTAATAATACAAGATATAATTAAAATATAATACTTGTGTAATGGATGTGACTGATTATGTCCCTTGACGAAATTGGACTTTTGGTGTTTATGAATTTTAGAACATTCGTTTTATAATTTAAATCAATGGGACTTATTATAATTGACAGCAAATGTGTTTATTTCATATTTATTTTGTTTAATATTTGATTTTATTCATCTTTTGTCTTTACTTTGAATATTTAGATTTCTTTCCTTACTTTTCTGAAGTAGTTTTACTTAAGACATATATAGATATGTTCGACAATCATTCTTCAGTTGTGGGTAGAATAGTCTTACTCCATATCTAAAAGCTATCTGAATTAGATTGCAGCTCGCATGAAAGCTAGTCTTTCAACCTCGAGCAATTTTAGGAGCATCTACATATTATAACCAGTCAGAATTAGACTGCAGCTCGTCTGAAAGCTAGCCTTTCAACCTCGAGTTCCTTTGGCTTTACACATTTTGGCAATATGATTTGGATACTCTCTACATTCTTAAAACACCACGCGAAATATTCTTTTGGCCAAGTTTGAAATGCTTTCTTTTTGTTTCAAAGTTGTTTTTCTATTTGGAATTCATCTTGATTCTTGTTGATGTTGAACTGTTGTACATTTGTAAATAAAGTATTCGAAATGTTTGAATCGTTATGTTCAGCCATATACTGATATCAGGTATCCTGCATACGAATCAGGGGCGAAGTATCTGCCACTACACTGCCCAGGAGGTCAAATCTGGTCGATCACTGACCCCCTCCTGTTACACTTGCAGCGATGTGTATTATGATAATATTGAAAAAGGGAATTACAGTACAAGATCATTTTTGATATTATCAACAAATAGTGCAATATTGTTTAAGACAATAATGTTACAAAAGGATAACATGCCCTACATTTTATCTTCAGACGAATAATTATGGTATTAATATGCTGGTATGAATCGCATCTCGAGTCGTTAAACATTTTCATTTGTACAAGTAATCAAATAGTGAAATTCGTTTCCAATAGACCTTTCATTACATAGATAACAAAAAACGTTCTTCTCTGGGCACGTTATTCCACCTGTCCGTTTCGATAGGAATTAAATGTAGCTAAACTATGGCGTCTGTTTTTCTTAAAATTTTTCAGACAATTTTCTAACTTAAACTTGAATATTCCATAGATTTGACCCTTCGAACTATTATATATATCAGAAAACTATTTTTGAATGAAATGATCTTGTAGTATTCTCTGTATATATGATTTGATTTCAAATGATCTTAATACACATTGATTATTCCAAATATAGCTCAAACCAATATAATTTATTATTATATGACTAAAAATTCTTTCTCTTCTGATTGGATAGAAGAATACATTGCTTCTAGTGAGAAAACGTTATGTTCACCGCTCAATTATGCACGCGAGGTAGACATAACATTTATCACTGCTGTCATGAAGCCAAAAATAGATCACGGGAAACCCGACGTCACTTACTGTAATGTCACTTCAGATGTGTACCCATATATAGTAACAGGGAAAAATTATTATTCTAAAGTACAAACAATGTCAAGACTAAGTATCAAAAGAAGGTAATGCAAACACTGTAAAAGTTTGGGAACAAACAATTATTCATATAATAAAACAATTGATGACTTTTGATTTCGGTTAAAACCAATTTAACAACCCGCGAGATCTGATGGCCTCGGTAATTATCACATCTCTTGGGTTGTAAAATTGTGGTATTAACCTCATCAAAAGTCACTAATTGTATAATATCGATTTTATATATTCAATCCACTTTGATTATATAATATCTCTTGAATATAAACTAGGAAGTAATGATATATTATTCCAGATAATTTTGATCTATTTTTAAGTAGTTTCGATCATAAACATAACATTCTGACTTTTAATTTAATCTCAAGAGGAAAAGCACCTGTCTCACCATAAACCATAAAGTTAGCCGTTTTAGAGTGAACTCCCAATATCCCTTTTTAAAAATTGTAACTGTATTTTTCTATTTTTGAGTGCTCTCAAATCCTCATATTTCACAAGAACACTATCAGGTTGGTGTGATGAGAGAATCAAACAACTATAACCGCAAATCATCTGGGATAGTGATATTATATATTTCAGTGTATATGGCAAACATGCCTACTATGCTTGTGCTTTCCAAGCGCCATTCTGTACAATAGATTTCAAAAACTTCTAAACGGTTCGTCTCCTTGAATTACATTGTAGTAACACTTACACTTATTATAGGATTAAACACAATTTTAAAGGAATTTATTGGAGTATTAATGGAACCAAGTCACTCACAAACAAATAAAAGTCCGAAGGACTTTTATGATATGTTTGTGAGTGACTTGATCCCGTTTATTTTTCAATAAATTCCGTTCAAATTGCTTTTATTGTTGTTCTTCATCTTGAAGTCACCATGAGGCGTCAACAATGAGCATTACTCATACCTCATAGCAAGTTCAAGACAGCATGACCACCATCTTGAAAGGAGAGAAATATACAATACTTAATTTTGAAAGATGGGTCAAGAAGTGCTCACTGCTTATCTGCCGACTAGCTAAACAACAGTTTAAGAATACCGAAGAAACAAAGAAAAAGATTACAAAAAATTAAAGTCCGGAGACAAGGCAAAAGACAAAGTAAAAGTTAAACAAGTTAAACAAAGCAAAAGTTAAAAAAGTTAAAAAAGACGGAAGACCAAAGACGCTAAACAACCACAAAACTCAAACACTACAAAGTCAAAAATAAAAACTAAAAAACTTACAGTGGGAACTCTGAAAAAGTGTGACCTAAGGTGCCTTGGAAAGGTAAGCATGTCCTGCTTTGTAAAGGACGCTAGTCTCCTGGTAGAACACTATCGCACTAAGAAAGAAAAATCAAACAAAAAACTTCCAGAAGGATTTGGTCAAGAATCATCTCAAATTTCAGTAGGCATCGGCAGTATCAGTGAGAGGTCAGTATGTTTGTAAAATTTTCCGGTCACTAAATCTCAAAGCTAATTTAATGGATGCAAGCAGAATATCTTGTCAATATCCCATAGTACGTAAAGAATTTAAGTTGCATATATGTCCCAGCTTTTCTCGATTTGTAATCAGTGTCTGGCATTTTAACAACATTGCCGTAAAAACGATGATAAGAAATGTCCTTAGTTAAAAGCCGTTTCCGATTTACGCCATAATTAGATATCAAATGTTCATGTATATTGTAAAAATTCTTAAAAGTATTCAACAACTTAAGAAATCTGTAACCCTGATGTAAAAGATTGACTGTGATAGTAAGGTTACATTCATTAAAATCGCCGAGAGTAGAACAAACTCGTGCGAAACGTATCAGTTGAGAAATATACACCCCGTAGGATAGAGCTAGAGGAATGTCGCCATCAAGAAAAGTAAAATTAGTAATATTGAAGTCAAAATCATTGTCAGGACATCGTCAATATACCTGTTGTTATAATAGGAATAGAAAGAAGTCTATCATTTTTGTATGCATGGTTCCTTTTTGAAGCTTTTCATGAAGTCTTGTTCGTAACAGAACAAAACAAACAATCTGCCATTAGAGGTGCACAAATGTACCCATGGGAATACCTATGATCTGTTGATAGACAGTGTTTCCAAAACGTGCAAAACGTTGTCTACCAAAAGGTTGAGTGCATACTTCATATCATTACATGTCAAATTGATAATTAATTAAAAATCATATTCCAGATCATTGATTATTGTACGTAATATAAGAGAGGAATCTTTGCTTTTTGTTTGAACAGATGAACTGCAGACCATAAAATTTAATAGACCATTAAATAAGTTTCCCAATTTGGATTTGATGAAATTATGTGGAAGGGTTGTATTAAGCCTAGAAAAATTATAACTGTCGATGGATGAAACTGGTCTTTGGATTAATTGTAGTTTATCAAAAACTTCAAAAGAATTTTTCGAATTCCAAAATTAACATTCATTTTTTCATAAACCTCTTAACAGGATAGTGTTTTATACGGGATCATATATGAAACATGATACGGCATGTTTTATCATTCGATATCGATGTTTTTTACTGCACAGTCAATGCTATTCATAGTAATCTTTTTGTGCACCTATAATTGAAAAGTAGTGATAGATTTCTGGTAAGACAGAGAAAGTGGAGGTTTGGGTACCCATAAAACCCTACCGCTGGCTTTTGCTAGTGCCGGTACCAAGTCCGGCTGTCCCGAGTTCCTATCGTTGTTTACGTTTGTCTTTTGTATTTTAATTGTGAGTTTTTTTTTCTTGTGCAGTTCCTATTTACTTTATGGCATGTGGCTATGTTTTTCGGCCATTGTAGGTGTTTCCTGAAATCTTTTTTATTCTATTTGTATTCAACATGTTTTTATTAATTGTCTTATAAAGTTTTGACTTTTTATGCACTGAAGGTACATAACTTGTATTGGCTATCTTAAACTCAAACAACAAACATTATTTGAAGTTTTAGTTATTGATTAAGTGATTATCATCACGTATAACACTTAGAGATGGCATAATGTTAGCGTAAATGTCATACATGTAATTCTAGCACAAATATTTCCTTATATTTCACAAAGGTACAGAAAACTATATCGGAGAAGGGAATCAGTTATATCTTTTTGAATATCGCGACAGTATATTTTTCTATCTTAAACTCCTATACTGGGCTTGCACTTCTTCAGTAAATAGAGAAAATTAAGATTTTTTTTAATATTATCATCAACTATGTGCAATCTATACTACTAAATAATAAAAGTGACAACAAAAGTCCGAATCGATCAAAGGAAGAGACCAGTAAGGAAAATCCGTATAACATTCGACTGAATCAGGGGAACACAATCCGACACAGAACATTTTTGGCAAGCCGTCATATTCCCGACTTGGAACGGGCATTTTATAAATAAATGTTGGGTTAAACCAGGTTTATTGATTCATCAATCTCCCGCTTATATGACGACTAACTATAGCTTCTGTGTGCCCAGATTGTGTTAAATGTCAAAGCCATAATATTGTAAGGGCACACTACACTATTTCAATACGCCAATGTTAGACAGACCTCGAAAATAGTACTATAAAAAATAGTGCCTTTTCATTTGTAGTGACTCCAGCCAATTGATACATGTTATGATCAGCAAGATCATAGAATATTTATAGGTGAATGACGGAGAGCAAAGAACAGTTGAAAAAACATGATTAAGTTGCATAACAAGCTAGAACGGATCGAATGAAATACGACCAAATACCGAAAATTCTCTGTTTCGACTATGTACAAAATTAACCGGAACGTTTCAATTCAATTTTATTTTCTTATTTGACCATACAACGTATGGTTTAAATGTATTCATTTTATCGTGTTGGTGATGTGTTAACGGAAAACAAGTTCCCGCACCTAGGAAAATTCATTTCTATATTATTGGAATTTTTGAAATCCCGGAATTTAACATACGATTCAATGGGAGGCCGAATTAGTGGTGTGCCTCGGATCCTGTCAAAACCTAGAATTTTTCGTTCGATGTACAAGCATAGTCTCGGTGCACAAATCACACTAAAATAATGAGACGCCTTTGGTTAGCCAGGTTGCTGCAAAAACAACAAATACTACGATTAAGCTTCGCATATCCTAAAAAGGGTGAAAGAAGATATTCATATTTAGTGATAGGTAAAGATGGGGCCTGTTTTGTCAAACATCACACTGATTCACACAAAAAGTATACAGAGGAGGATGTCATCGCAATGTTGGAATTCTTAATTGATAACATATTTGTAGAATTCTGAGGACAAGCTTTCCAGCAGACAATAGGGATACCTATGGGGACTAGTTGTGCGCCACTTTTAGCAGATTTGTTTCTTTATTCGTATGAAGCCAGGTTCATACAAGGGCTAGTTCAGAAAAAAGACAATAAGCTAGCTAAATCCTTTAATTTCAGTTTCCGTTATATAGATGATGTTCTTTCATTGAACAATCCTCAATTTAAAAATAATCTTCATCTTATATACCCAAATGAACTCGAAATTAAAGAGACCACTGATACACCATCATCAGCATCATCTTCATCTTATATACCCAAATAAACTCGAAATTAAAGAGACCACTGATACACCATCATCAGCATCATACCTGGACCTTAATACCTCTACATTGACAACTCTGGGCGTCTGAAAACAAAACTTTACGACAAGCGTGATGATTTCGACTTTCCAATAGTGAACTCCCCTTTTTTTAAGCAGTAATATTCCCACTTCTCCGGCATATGGCGTGTACATTTCACAACTCATTCGCTATTGCCGTGCCTGTAGTTTGTACAGCGATTTTGTCAACAGAGCGAAATTACTGTCTAAAAAACTTATACATCAAGGGTATGTTCACTCACTGTTGCAATTGTCACTACAGAAGTTTTACGGTCGTTACCATGATTTGACAGACCATTACAATGTTTCTGTTTCACAAATGAGAACAGATATTTTCGGGTAGATCCAGAGTTTGTTACCGGACTGACTAACACCGACTGTGACAAAACCAGACTTTTCACTGGCAGTGTGACGGGTGCCACGCATGGAGCAGATCATGCTTACCCATCCGTAGCACCTAATGATACCTCAGTTTTTATAGGGGTTCACACTGCTAGTGCTTTAGTTTTGTGGCGTTCTTGTTCATTTTTGTTTATTTGTTTTGTCTATGTCATACTGTCTCAATTCTTGTTGCTGTGAGTTGCCGTGATGTTGGATTTGTGATTTTAGAATTTCCCCTTTCCTTTTCTTGCTTCTGTATTCGTTTGCCGATGTATTTTAACCACTGGGCCGATATCTCTGCTGGTGGACGAATCGTCCCCGAGGATATCATCAGTCCAGTCACTACACTCCGTAGTCATGAAACAAAAGAAAACGAAGCAAATACTGGCTGGGACGTCGCCCGGGTTAACAAGGTCCCAAACTGATGAGTTTACAGACACGGATTCATCAGATACATCAGATTTCTATAGTTCTTCCCAAATAGAGACAACATCCGAGGCGTCTTTTTCAAGTCTATCAGGTTCTGGCAGACATGATGAAACCAATCCACAAATTAGGCCATGTAGTGTTAAGTTATCTGATATTTTATCTTTTGATGATTCCAGTTCTTTTGGTTCTATTTCTAAATGCCATATCAAAAATTGTAAAACATGTGACATTCTGTTGAGAGATCCAACTTTTACCAGCAATTTGACTGGTAAAATTTACACTGCCAGAACATATGATGACTTGAATTGCGCATCGCGAAACCTAGTTTATGGTATAGAGTGTACTCTGTGTGGTTTAAATAAATTGGAGAAACCAAGGATAGATTGATAAAAAGAATGTGTGGACATCGCTACGAAGTCAAAGACAACAAGACAACAAGTTAGAGTTAACATATGTGTTATGGTCTCATGTTCATTTACTCCATATCCTTTCGTAAAATATTTAATACAGGAGTTTGTCTTTTATTGCAGTGTGGAGTTGGTAAAACAATTCCCCGTGGTAGAGATGTATGCTCTTTATTTTTCTTAGATATGGTGTACTTGTACATGAGATTATATCTCATGTGTACACTTTGTTCAATTACTATTACCTAAATTTATGTAAATTCTAAAACCGAAGGATTAACTCCCACCATCGTAGTTTTGTCCTTACCTATATTGATATTACTGATTATTCGGATTTCGTTTGGTTTTATGCATTTTAACATTTTTTGAAATTATGGATTTCCTTTGTTTGGATTCTAGTGCAGCTGATGAGGAATAAATTTCCGAAATGGCCATACAGCTCATTAAAATTATTGCAGTTAGAGTTAACATATGTGTTATGGTCTCATGTTCATTTACTCCATATCCTTTCGTAAAATATGTTTACACACATTTCAATCAACCAGACCACTCCATCGTCAACATGAAGGTAAGAATCCTTGAGAAAATATATCACCACACAAACAGTCCAACTTTAAGTACACCATACCGTTTACAACGAGAAGAATACTGGATTAGAGAGCTTGGAACCGCAATACCCTATGGTTGCAATGATAATATAAAGAGTATTAGGTAATTTGTCAAGTCCGGGGTGTAGCTCTGTCAATGTGATGAATATCTTGAAAGGAAGCCAGCGCCGTCAACGCAGCCATGGGCATCGACATTACACTGCCCCAAATCTGCATGACATTTCAATTACTGGTCTTTTACCATACATGAATGTTCCCCTAGGTATTCAGCACATACGAACAAAGCTATACTCTTTACCCCATTCTAAATTGCATTCATTTTTATAAAATCTGTTTAAACTCTTCTGTGACAGATCCATTAACTGCAATTGTCCTAGATATTGCTCATCACAGACTTTTTAAACCTGTTAGCACATCTGCTAATGAACAAGAACGTCGTTCATTCTTAAAACTCAATTTTACAAACAAAGGCTTAGATGCCATCAATCTTGGCAATATTCTTCATAATAAACATGTTACCGCCAAGATACCACCATACTTTAAAGACCAAACAGTTCCTCTTATATCTTATACATATACAAAACCAATTGCAACTAACATCTTCAATCACAAACGGGTATTGCGGGATGTCCAAATTGATGACTTCAAATCAAAACCACCTGATTGTTCTTGGCTCTCTTCCCCATTTATGTACGCTCCTGCTGTTCACGTTATTACAGGGGACCTCAACATCGTAAGGAATGAGAAACTACGTGATCTCTTCACAAAAGGTCCAAAATATCGTTAACCCCAACCCATCAATTGGAAACATAACTTTAAAATATTGATGGACGCAGTTGAGGAATACGCCAAACAATGGGCTAAGAGAGAGAAGGAAAAGGTTGAAACACTGTCCGACTGGGTCAGGTCCATAAAGTCATTGATTGTAGCTCGAATGAGGCGCCTTCAGACAACCATGAGTCCCAATTCAAAAAGCATATTCGAAGATCCCGAGGTAGAAAAAACATTGTCCTTCCTCCATGACAATCATGTCATCGTACCAGCTGACAAGGCCCAAAAACAACATCACATTTATCTGCAAAAGACACTACATTGACTGCTTAATGAAGGAGATGGGTATTGGCAATTCATTTGGCAACCCCACATACAAACTCTCCACCATACCAAGGGAGGACATACTAAACAATTACAAATCAGTATTGTCTTCCTTTGGTATCAGTTTGAGTCTACTGGGTACCCAAATTACATAAATGCCCATACAAACAGAGATACATTGCTGGGTCTGCCAAATGCACAACAAAACCCCTTTCTAAGCTCCTCACTTTATTACTTACTGCAGTCAAAGATGGCCTCAAGATATATAGTGATAAAGTATACTCAACAAGTGGAGTGAATCAGATGTGGCTTGTCAAAAACTCAAAAGACTTATTAGAATATCTATATTCAACTGAACCACTGCAACAGTGTCAAAACATTTGATTTTTCTACTCTCTATACTACTCTTCCACACGATAAGCTCAAGTCAGTACTCCGGGATTTAATACATCAGTCTTTCTGTACTAAAAAGGGTGAAAGACCTATCATATTTAGTGATAGGTAAAGATGGGGCCTATTTTGTTAAACATCACACTGATTCCCAGAGGAGGATGTCATCGCAATGCTGGAATTCTTAATTGATAACATATTTGTAGAATTTGGAGTACAATTTTTCCAGCAGACAATAGGGATACCTATGGGGACCAATTGTGCGCCACTTTTAGCAGATTTGTTTTTTTTTATTCGTATGAGGCCAGGTTCATACAAGGGCTAGTTCAGAAAAAAGACAATAAGCTAGTTAAATCCTTTAATTTCAGTTTCCGTTATATAGATGATGTTCTTTCATTGAACAATACCAATTTAAAGATAACCTTCATCTTATATACCCAAATGAACTCGAAATTAAAGAGACCACTGATACACCATCATCAGCATCATACCTCTACATTGACAACTCTGGGCGTCTGAAAACAAAACTTTACGACAAGCGTGTTGATTTCGACTTTCCAATAGTGAACTTCCCGTTTTTGAGCAGTAATATTCCCACTTCTCCGGCATATGGCGTGTACATTTCACAACTCATTCGCTATTGCCGTGCCTGTAGTTTGTACAGCGATTTTGTCAACAGAGCGAAATTACTGTCTCAAAAACTTATACATCAAGGGTATGTTCACTCACTGTTGCAATTGTCACTACAGAAGTTTTACGGTCGTTACCATGATTTGACAGACCATTACAATGTTTCTGTTTCACAAATGAGAACAGATATTTTTGGGTAGATCCAGAGTTTGTTACCGGACTGACTAACACCGACTGTGACAAAACCAGACTTTTCGCTGGCAGTGTGACGGGTGCCACGCGTGGAGCAGATCATGCTTACCCATCCGGAGCACCGGATGATACCTCAGTTTTTATAGGGGTTCACACTGCTAGTGCTTTAGTTTTGAAGCGTTCTTGTTCATTTTTGTTTATTTGTTTTGTCTTTGTCATACTGTCTCAATTCTTGTTGCTGTGAGTTGCCGTGATGTTGAATTTGTGATTTTAGAATTTCCACTTTCCTTTTCTTGCTTCTGTATTCGTTTACCGATGTATCCAAAAGTTGGGATTTTTGTGCCATTTTAAAATTTCATTGGCATATATGCAATTGTGCCTGCACTTAGCTAACTAACTTGCTTAATTTATTATGGAATCGCGGTTTCCGTCATCGGTCCGAAATTACACAGTCGGGAACTCAACAGGAAGAAAAATATACCGACACAAACAAACACAAAAACATCATTTTAAATCTTTTAGGGCTACAGACTGACAGATGGGTGATTTACCAAGTAATGTTGAGAATGACGATGATGATCATACAACAAGCAGTTAGCAGCAGTAAAAAATCGATCAGCCCAATCTTTAAGTAAGTACATGTAATTGTTTGTTTTGTTTTTTGTCAAAGTTTTCAAACTTACAATTGCTTCTCTTGCCCGGACGGCCTATTTACATCAAGGATATAGATCAGTAGGCCGAGACAGATCATCATTACTTTTTATTTTGACCTCTTTGTAGAATAAATGATGAAAATATATTCCTATGGCTATACATGTAAATGAAATATGGTTAATTACAAGATGTAGATGATATTTTCACGGTATGCATGTTTGACATACTCTAGTATCTGTTTATTAGCATTTTGGATTATATATACTATATAGATAATGTTACATCAAGGATGAAGGTCTAAAAAAAAATATAAAAGTCGATGAACGAAAAGTAAGAATTTGGCTTGCATGCACGAAACACAGTGAAATGAGGGCAATAATCAATCACTGAAACCCTGAAAATGAAAATTACGATGCACAAAATAACCCTTTACCACCTACAATAAACATATACACTGTCAGTCACAAAGCACAGTGCACAATGGACCAATTCGGAAATTGCACAGCATTCTGGGATTGTGATTGTTCATGACGTCGCTGATTGGTCTAGACATATTTCGCGAGTACGGAATTTCTGAATCGGTACATTATGTACAACGTCGATGCCAGTGCCATTGGAAATCAAATATTACCGAAATGCCCCCCAAAAGGCAAATAATTCTTCGGTTAGGGACCGACCATTTAACTTGAAAGGGGGGTATGTTTTTTTTTCTGGACAGAAATTTTTTTTCGCGCATTGTGCGAAAGAATTTATTTACGTTTTTAACTAGTACAAACAAAATATTTTTTTTTGAAAATAAACATTATTTTTTTAGCAGAAAGGCCCATCCAGAATATTTTTTTTCATCACTTTTGAAGCCAAGAGATTTTTTTCACATAAAATCAGAATCAGAATATTTTTTCGAAAAAAAAACATAGACCCCCCCCCCTTTTCAGGTTAAATGGTCGGTCCCTTAGTAAACTTTTGTCAAATTAACACAAATTCGAAGTCGGTTCTCTTCAATTTATTTTATCACGAATTTTCAACTTCCGTGAAGATTGATGTTTTATTTTAACAGATTTTTGTAAGATATATTTTCTTTCTAATTATATAATAAAACAATTAAGGTCTTTTGTATCGGTCTATATCGGTTTAAATAGACCCCTACAAAAGACCATAAATGTTTAAACCAGTATCACATGAACGTCAAACATTTTTAACGATAATGTTGGCATTCGGAATCATATATTCTACCTTTGCAGCTCACCTTACCAACACATTATCAATATATTATATAGAGCTGTGTGCAACACTATTATTTATAAACATTTTTAACAACCGGAAATACTACAGCAAAATTCGAAACACCTGCGCGTTTCTATAATCGGCCTCAACAAACAATGTGCACGAACCAGGTATTATCTGTCAATCAAACGTGCGGCCGTCGTATGCAATTTACACGTTCTGAACAAATC
Organism: Modiolus philippinarum; assembly: GCA_002080025.1. Lineage (NCBI taxonomy): Eukaryota > Metazoa > Mollusca > Bivalvia > Mytilida > Modiolidae > Modiolus > Modiolus philippinarum. The sequence goes on from MJUU01035899.1 coordinate 149,675, forward strand.
GATTAAACAGGGCGTGATATCTGTACGTCAATCAAACTACAAACATGTAAGTTCAAAATGTATTAACAAATATATTTTAGAAAAATTGGCCTGCGTTGTATGAAATTCCCATCTATGGCTATATGCAATTTTGTTGTTGTTTTTTTTTTTTGCTTGTTTGTTTGTTTTTGTTTTTTGTTGTTGTTGTCTTTTTAGTTGTGTTTTTTTTTGTTTGTTTGTTTTGTTTGTTTTTTTGGGGGGGGATTAAAATGGTTTTTATTCGTTATGATTTTGATACACAAATTCAGATAAATTATCTAAGAATGTTATTCTTACTATTCTGATACGAACATTCGGATTATTTTAGGACAGTAGATAAATTCCATTTATTGTTTCAAAATAAAAACAAATCCGTCCTACTCGATTTACACAATCCACAGAATACTGAGACATTATATATATATCAAAAATGAGATGTGTTTCTACCACACCAAAACATGACAATAAAAACAAAATAAAGGGATTATATTTGTGTTAGTTTTGGGGAAACGGCTATCAATACAATGTGAAAAAATCTGACAATTCAGTTCAATGTATTAATTTGCTTTTAATTTGCGAAATGGAATTTCAATATTTACTAATTTTTTTGTGAATTTAATGTCTTAGTGTCCAATCAATCAAAAGTACAACATTTAACCACATGCTACACAGGACCCAAAAATAATTCTCTAATTTATGGGTATACATGTACTTCAAACGACCAGAGAAAGTTTTAAATGTCTCTGAAACGGCGGATGTTTTTTTTTATTTTATTTTATATTTAATTTTTAATCTTTTTTTTTTTTTTTTGGAAAGGGGGGGTCTGTTATTTTTTTTATCGCAATGCATTTTTTGTCTCAATGCATTTCAGCTGAGAAAATCCTTTTACCCCACTGGTCGGATTTCCGAATGTCTTTTTAAAAGTTACAAAAATGAACGGTGTATGTTACATATACTTGTACGTAAATAAACATTAAGGAAATTATCCAAAATTATGGCATGACAGTATACAGGTTCCGGGATTCAGGTTTAAGTAAAAATTAATGTAATAACGTTCTGTGTGCAGCTGGTCTTGAAGTTAACTTGTGACGCAAATATTTGGAGTTTAACAATTTTACAAAAATTAGAAAAAA